>MU183886.1:51216-128984 GCA_016904865.1 Pissodes strobi | reverse complement strand
CATCAGAAAATGATTTATTACTTCGCATCATTTCGAAATAGAGTATAGAGCTGAAGCTTTATTTCTGTTTAAAGCTGTACATTTCTTCATTATTATATGACAACACAATAATCAAATTTATCAAGTCAAAATATCCAATTTAGCATAACCTAAAAATGTGGTAAGTTGCCAGTTCGTAACGTAACAGTTTAGAAACATCATTGGCGTCAACGAAATTTCACAAATGTAAAACCGTGCCGTCAAATAAATTGTACAATAACTTCGATCAAGATCAAAGTTCTTTGACATGAACTTGAATAAGTGGAAAACTAGCTTTACATTCGACCAAAGCAATTACGGTCGCGAGGCACTCGTAAAATGACAAGATGGTCGCGCAACTGCTGATCAAGACTAGAATAAATAATAAATTAATGTTTTTCATTAAAAAAACCTGCAAAATAGAAAATATATTATAAAATTGGTCTTTTAAAACTAGTATCTTCATATACTATTCATAGATAAAACATATTATATTAAAAAAAAAAATATTTTAGCAGACGACTAGAAACCACAGGATCCTTGAGTCTCGGTTGTTTCCGATGACGATCGGGAAATAATTGTTGAAGCAAATTTGAATTTGGTGTACCGTCCGAGAGTACCAAGAACCGCGCTAGGTCTAAGTGCCGTGTTGTAGTCGTTGTACAGTGTGTATACAGCTTTCTGAGCCATGTATTTTGTTACGTTTCTTCAAATATTAATATTGCCCTCCACTCTTTACGGAGACGCAAACACCTAAAATGCACGAAAATTAAAACAAAAACTTTAAGAAGAACTTGCATTAGCGGACTGAAGCCAACATTGCATCGATTGAACCACCCACTAGGTCTAACGACGTTTCATAATTCACATTGATCAGTCATTCATTAGTATTTGTAAATAACTTAAGGGGAAACAGCAATAAGAACAATATCTTTTACCTATCTTACTGTGGCATCATTTCTACGAGCACCAGGTAGACGCCATAATCCGTCATAAATGGTCCGAGGATTCTTTGGTTTTTAGCTGCAATGAAGATAATGTGGTTCATTATTTCACTCCTTGAAAAGCATATGAATTAAGAAATATTATCTTTATTCAAGATATTAACATTCACATGTTGAATCGCAATCGTCTTCCACAGATTCGTCCCGCGGGTAATACACAGGCGTTGGTTTGTTCATCAACTTGTATTCCTCTGAATGAATTAATTTAAATAACTTGTTGTCTTCCTGGATTTTTGCTTTCTGTCTTTGACTTTGATGCTCTTTTAGTGTGGCTACATACTTCTTTTCAAAATCTTTATACTTCTTGTACCAGTCGTACTCTTCAGCGCTCAGAGAGTTCTCGCCATTGACCTTGGCTTTGCGGATGACACCTCCGTAAGTGTTGCAATAGTTGACGTAGTCCTTGTACCAGTCGCAGCTCTCCATCTGAAAGTCTGAAGGCGTTTTTTCAGATTTAGCGAATATTTTCTTTTCCTGATCTCGCAACTGGCAATACTTGAGCGTCGCTTGGGAGCCCGTATCCGATTTTCTAGAGCTTTTGACGCTTGTCCCGCTGTCTTGTTTCTCTACGGGCTTCTGCTTGGAGCGACCTTTTCCCAAATCTTTACCTATGCTTCGGTAAAAAGGGTGTTCTTGGTTCAGCAGGCTGTCATCTGTATCTGCAAGCCCTATAAGACAATCCTAATGAATAAATAATAGAAGTTAACGTTAAATCAAGCGTTCATGGGCGCGGACAGGGGGGGGTCATGACCCTGGGAATTTAGCCGACTCATTTTGCAACATATTATTCATGCGATGCCATTCAAGAAGGTGCCGAAACCTTGTTTTTTTAACGATTTTAACGACTTTTGGGTTTGCCTCTGCCGCCGGGTACCACTGCGGCCTTGTCTACGGTTCACCCCCCCTGAGAAAAATCCTGTCTACGCCCATGCAAGCGTTTACATTCATTTTGTGTTTGTATTGCGCACTCAAATATGCACCATTTTACATTTCCAAACTAACTCATTCGTTTAATACGATGCATATAGCATATTTTTCAGTGTATTGATGTACCATGCAGATGCCTAGGCTATAGGTTTTAAGTTACAGAATTGAAAACATATGAATGAAAATCCCTAGAAAATAGATAGCATACAATTACAATGTGAGTTTTGTTTGATTTAAACTTATAAATTAAAATTCATACATCAACTGATGGAACAAACCAGCATACAACGATTAATGATCGTTTCCTTGAAATTCATTTGAAAAGTGAACTAAATAAGGTTTTTAGTTGTTTTGTACCATGCCAAGCTTTTCCATTTGGATCGATTAGGGTAATTTCGCCCGTTGGTTTGTTATCGAGAAAACTGCAAATTAGCGAAACTTTCTCTTCTAATTGGTAAATACCAGAACCTAAAAATGGGACGGGAAAAATGTTTAAATATATTAGTACGGCGGTTAGTCAAACCAACCTTGCATTTTTGAGTAGAGTATTGAGATTTGGCACATTGGTAGTATATACCCATACCTGACTTTTAAGAAGTGGAACCAAGCGTGCAACCACGGGAGAGCAGCGGTATGGCGGGTTGCATACCTGCCAGGGACAATTTTGAGAAAATCGCTAAACGAGCACACCCGACCAATTTTATGGGTGAGTGCCACTCAAAAATATTCCAGAGAGATGTTCTGGAACGTAACTGTAGTATATATCAGCCGCGTGGTGGCAGATTGCCTACCCTCAGGCGCAGAAACTAATGTAATCGATTTTGTAGTGTTAAGCTAGGGATTTTGGTGAGTGACTCCATTTCCACAATCAAAATATGAATAAAACAGATCCCAATGGACCCATACACGTTCTTAAACCGGTATGCTCATAAATATAATATAACCAAAATAGTTAACTTTAGGTTACCTCGGTTGTAAAGTGGATAGAAAACTAAAAGATTAAGAAAAGCCATATTTATTACAAACATACAGTTTAACAGCATCATTTAAAGCATTTAGCATTAATTCCATATCGTTATTAATGGATAATATTATTCATTGTACTAGATGTAATCACGGAATGTAATAATACTAAATCTATTACCTACATCACAAATTTGGGTCATAAATATCAGACTTTGGCACTTTTTTGGCATTAATCAAGGTACTCAAAGCATGGGCAACAACAAAACTCATAGCAAAGGACTTTAGATTTAGCGCAGTTGAATTTCCCAGTGCATTTATTTTTATATTTCCATGACACCGGCGTTTCTTTACAAGTCTCTTGTGCCGTAGGCTTAGTTCTATGGAGCATCCTCCATCCTTCCGGGCCGACTTTCCAGCCGCACGGTGATGGCTGGTTCCGGATTGGGGAGATAGCTTGTCTTGCATTCTGCTCCTCGTATGAAGCCCTCAGAATTAAGCAGCATTTCCTTAAAGCCGCTAGAGTGTACAAACCCGTTACTCACTCTTTCCTTAAGCAGTTTGTCGGCATGACTGCGGGCAAGATCAACCAACGGAAATGCGGGTGCATCTTCACTGCATTCCTTTTCAGTATTTATTTGCTTGATCAGTCAGTTGTTCAAGTGCAACGTCACGTAATTTAGCTAACTGCTCCGATTTCTTGCCTAGACTTGAGTTAATTTTTAAGTCTCGCACATACTTTGTCCGACAGTTGTTATGGTACCATACGCCGGGCCTACCCGGGAGTGCGATTCAAATCTTACTGTCTAGTTTCTTGGTTGCAGCGGCTTCTATCGCATTTCTAGCTTCTGTGAAAGTCAGTCTATGAGTTGGATTGACTCTTGGCCCGTGCTTGCCACAGAAAATTCATTCTATCTTGTCATTAGCTGATTTCACCTCTTCGAGACTTCCCCGTGTAGCTAAATTAACGGATGGCTCGATATTTTCTTGACAACCAATCTGCATATCTCTCTAAGTTCTACCGAGCTTGGTTGAATCGCAAGGTACGAAGCAGCCCTTGTGACATTTTGGGTTATTGGTTCTTAAATTATGCTCAATGCGAAGGCCCGGATTTAACGCATCCGCGTTGGCATTACAAGGATTGTTCCCTAGTTTCTGGTAAACTTTTAGATTCCTACTCAGGCTAGCGATTCCTGCATCAATCTTTGCTGGCTTGTCTAGTGATGGATCGATGAGGTCATCTCCCTGCTAAGATTTCTGATACAGTATACAGAGACCAGTCAATTACGTCCCTGCTTCGCTTTCTATTCTGCTGCTTCCTACTCAGGGTAGCGATTCCTGCATCTATCTTTGCTGGCTTGTCTACTGATGGATCGATGAGGTCATCTCCCTGCTAAGATTTCTGATACAGTATACAGAGACCGTTCAATAACGTCCCTACTACGCTTTCTATTCTGCTGCTCTTCAACAATGAAAACATCTACCCTGAAAGTGTCTGTATAACAGGGACAACTCGGCCACATGTCTGCGGTGTTCCAGACTATCCAGATTCCGGATCAACTCCGGGTCGCCGATAAGACGTACAGCTCGCTTCTGAATGAAATCAAGCAGCTTTAGGGTGTGCTTTGGTGCGGCACCTCAGATGTGTGAGCAATATTCTAAGCACGGTCTTATTTGCTCTTTGTAAAGCAAGAGAATCTGCTGCGGTGTATACAGTTTTTTGTTGCGAAATAGCACACCAAGCATCTGGGAGGCTGATTTTGCGATGTTAGCAACGAGGTCATGCAAGGACATATTGCTGTTGACCGAGACACTCAGCAGTCCGATTGACGAGAATGAAGGAATGGTCGATCCTGCCATAATGATGTCAGAGCCCGCCGTATTGGCCCTCTTGGTAAACGTGGCTGCTTGGGTCTTTGCTGCATTGAACTGCACCAAATTTCTGTCGTTCCAAATTTTCTCCAGGTCTTGATTAATTGCTGTAATCTGCTCCGGTCTGTGGTAATAAGTCTCAGTCGCTGGTAAAGGTTTTTCTGATCTAAATTGGGAGACAAGGGTACTTACCTTATAGTAGAAAATTGGGAGCGGACTGCACCTCCTTGCATGTCTATCGCTTGTACTAAACTAACTTTTTAATTAAAATCACAATTGATTATATGGCAAATAGACCTTATTTCAGGATAAGCGAGAGAGGGCGGGTTGCGCCTTCTCGCATAGAGAACAAGACAACAAACAAGATTAGAAAGGTCAAAGCGGCGTTCGAGAAGTCAGTCATTGTCAGTTGTATCTGTTGACATTAAAAATGGTACTGAAACAAGAATTGTTAGAGTTTTGTTAAGAACCCAAGTTTGCAATACTTCAGCTTAGCACTACAAAATCGATTTTATTAATTTCTGCGCCTAGAGGGTAGGCAACCTGCCATCACGCGACTGGCACATGGTCCAGTTACGTTTCATAACACCTCCCGTAATATTTATGAGTGATATTCACCCATAGAAACGGTCAGGTGTGCTCGTTTAACGATTTTCTCAAATTTGCCTTTGGCAAATATGCAACCCGCCATACCGCCGCTCTCCCGTGGTTGCAAACTTGGTTCCACTTCTTAAAAGTGAGGTATGGGTATGCACCACCACTGTGCCAAATCTCAATGTTCTACTCAAAAATGCAAGGTTAGTCCCAATATCGCTGACTAACCGCCGTACTATATCCAATACCTATCTATGATAGATATATGTTTGTTAATGTGTTATTTTAAAAAACGGTTTTAATAACGTCTCTTAAGTATGAATCTACCGAACTGCGATTTACCTGTATATTTGCTTTTTGTCAAACTCCCTAAATACTTGGTTCCATCTGAAAACGTAATTTCTACGTCCTTTGATTCTACCAGTTTATCGCCATCCCATTCACCAACGTATATCTGCCCATCTTTTGTTGTATAAGTGCCTTAAATGTAACTTGTACGTAAAAGAACAACCTGAGATATGAAAAATAATATTGTACCATTTCCTTGCCTCCAAACCAAACCGCTGGCGTGCGCGCAAAATTCTCCTTCGTACTTGTCTCCATTGGGGAACTCAAACTTAGAGGTACCTAGATGAAAATCCGGATCTTGAGCGACCAATTCTGTATAAATAGCTTTTGGGACGTCGGCCTTTTCTGTTGTTGCAGCGGAGCTTTTCCCTGTTTTTGACTTTTTCGGCATTGTCGATTGTCATGCTTTTGACGCAGTTGTCAAGACTAAAATATGTGACCTGCAAACATCGCACCAATCGAACAGTTTTGTTCATTTTTGAAGTTCCCAAAATGTGCCATTTTCTTGCGCTGGCGTGCGCGCAAAATTCTCCTTCGTACTTGTCTCCATTGGGGAACTTAACCTTTGAGGTACCGAGATGAAAATCCGGATTTTGAGCGACGAATTTCGTATAAGTAGCTTTTGGGACGTCGGCCTTTTGTGTTGTTCCCGCGAAGCTTTTCCCTATTTTTGACTTTTTCGGCATTGCCAATTGTCATGCTTTTGACACAGTTGTCAAGACTAAAATATGTGACCTGCAAAAATCGCACTAATCGAACAGTTTTGTTAATTTTTGAAGTACCCAACAATATTTCACAACTTAAATTATTTGGATCCTGAAGCCTGAATATGGCAGAAATACCATTAAATTGTCATTGGGTATTTATCTTCTACATACAAGACAGCTCGGTCATGCGGAGATGATTATTTAGTTTTTAGTCATCTCCTCACGATGTTAACCAATACATCCTACAACTGAAGGTATTGTGTTAACACTGTTAGCGAAACGCGCATCGAGGGTATAATCACCGAACATTGACAATTAACAAGAGACTAGAAAGTCCACTCTCAGTCGGCACTTTTGAAGTAGCGCTTACTAAGGCGAGACGCCAGACATCAACGAAACGATTAGATACGTGGCACGAGGCCTGAGCAGTTAACCAGCATTTTACCAGGTTTCTGGACTGGGCAAGGAGGGAGTTGCTGGGGGCAGAGCTTAGAGTGAACCTTCTAGCACCGAACATTAACAATACACTAGGAGGTTCACTCTAAGCTCCGCCCTCAGCAATTCCTTCCTTGCTACGTTGCGGAACCTGGCGAAATGCTGGCTAACAGATCAGGCCTCGTGTATCACCCCCAAAAAATATGGCATCTCGCCTTTGCAAGCGCTACATCATAAGTGTCAACTGAGAGTGAACCTTCTAGTCTACTGTTAATGTTCAGTGCTTCTAGTCTATCATTAATGTTCGGTGGTGTAATAGTATCTTATGCAATGAGCATTTAATAATACATTCGTTACAACACTCGCATATGGCTCGTATTGCAACTCAATAGCCATTAAATCTGAGTTGCATACACACTATTATTTCTACGACCATACGTCATACGTCAATAATAATGAAAAATAATCTTTAATTTTTAAAGTTTACTAAGTAAATTTTCTAAGAACTGTCAAAATTGATAAAGTTTAAATCTGTCATGATTATGTCTGTGTTTGATATTGACCGAATGTCACTGTGATCTTGAATTTTAAAACCCAGTTTAATAACGAAATGTCAGTATCGTAATGAGCTTCATTACGATACTGGTAGTAAATGTCTAATAAATCAATTAGAATGTATAGCAGTAGAAAATTAGTATATTAAGATACTACTTTTAAAATGCCATATTTTATTCGCACGAGCACTAAACCAGGAAATGACCAGCTTTCGGGAGTTTCCTATGGTGCGAGTGCGCTAAATTTCCTTTAAAACATGTATTTTATACTGTATTTTTATTTTGTGGTTTTTTTTTAACGAAAAACATTAATTTATTCTAGTTACGATCAGCAGTTGTCCGGTCATCTTGTCATTTTTGACGTATTTCCATTCCCATCCCATTCAAAGCGGTGTCGTAATTTTTGGCAGTGAGCCTTGACCATAGCCCAAAGGAGAATAGCCGCGACACTCGGCTCGTTTAGCGGGGTACGGAATCAAATTTTCTCCCTGAAGCTCACTGAAGCGAGGACACTACGCAGTTGGAACTCGATGCCAAACATACGCGCTTACCTGGGTCGGAGTGCAATACATTTTCATAGGAATTAAAATTGAAACAGATTTGTTATTTGAATAAATAGACTAGGTTATGTGTTAAAATGGGAAAAGGACGGCAGAGTTGTGCAGCTATGGGATGTATAAACAGTTATAATAATTTTTCCCACAGTTTTTTTTCATTTCCCAAAGATGATAAAAGGTAAGGCAAATTATTTGTATACATTCACATAATGCACAAAGATAAAACATAATGCTAAATATTACGTGTCAAATTGAATACAAAGTTAAACGACTTGGGTGTAAAACATTGATTTTGTTAACCAGTCCAGTATCTATATTTTCCAGTTAAATAATAATACGAAACGAATGCAAATGGATTGTATTAACACTGAAAATGTTTCTGTTTTCCTAATATTGGGCCTCAAATCGTGAAAAAGTACAAGCTACATTTGTCACATGACGAAATACGCGTGAGAGATTGTATTAGTTTGTTTATTTAAACTTAAATTTGTTCATAAGGTATCGGAATCGGTTGAAATGACTAAAATAAATTGGAACTAACTGAAAATAACAGAAAGTTAATTGAACGACTAACCAAAGCTAGCCAAAAGTAACCATAAGCACCAAAACAGGCTAAAACGTCTCGGAACAGGTTACAAAAATTAAAGTAGTGAAAATTAACCAAAACGAAACGAATTTAAGCTACTAACTAAAAACATTAAATTTGATTATAACGTATCGGAACCGATTCAAATGACTAAAATAAATTGGAACTAACTGAAAGTAACCGAAAATTGATTGAGTGACTAACCAAAAATAACTAATAGCATCAAAACGGTCTAAAACGCATCGGAACAGATTAAAAATGTTAAAGTAGATTAAAACTAACCCAAATTAACCGAATATTAACCAAAAACATTAAAATTGGTTATAACATATTCGGAACCGGTTCCAATGACTAAAATAAATTAAAACTAACTGAAATTTACCAAAAGTTGATTGACCGGAAGTAAGTTGAAACTAACCAAAACTAACCGAATTTTGAGGACTAACTAAAATTAACAAAACACATTTAAATTGGTTATAACGTATCGCATGGCCCTCCGCTCGCTTCGCACGCTACGGGGGCTCAAGAAAAGGAAACTAACCAGGTGCTAACCAAAACTAACCCAAGACATACCCAAAATCAAGAAAAAAAACTGTTTAGAAACATAATCTTAAAAAAAAAATAAAAAATAGCAACGGGGTTCGAACCTCGGCCGTCCAGGTGAGACCCAGCTGTATTAACCTCTACACCACACGAGATCTTGACAGAAATCGATTGTTTCACGCAGACATATCGTAATACGAGCTGGATCGACCAATAGGAAAGGTCGATTTTTACATAGTGCACTATTTGTGTAAAGGATCTTTAAATGCGCATGAGCCGTAGGCGAATGCGACAATCCCATGAATAAGAAAATGGTACTTTACACATGAGTAGCATACAAAATTTTTTCTACTATCGAAAAATATATGAAAAAATAAAAATAATGTTATATTACTTTACGCACTGCCCTAAACGTCAAAAAATATGTCAGTAAACGTCAAAAAATATGTCAGCTTTACGCTTTACTTTACGCACTAGTGCGTAAAATACCTTACTTTACGCACTGCACATTAAAAAGGTCTATTTTACAAATCTTAGAGAGTGCGTAAAGTGAGTATTTTACGCACGGTAGTAGAAAAAAATCTTTTGTAGTGTGTAGGATCTTGTTGATATTTGAAGATTATTTTGGAGTTTATACCTATTCTATTATAGTTATATGCATTTCAGTTTATTTCAATTTCCATTTAATATGTGTGTTATAACGTTAAAAAATAAATAATTTTCTGCATAAATGAGCTGTTTTATTGATCGTTATCTATCAAAATAATATGTAACTCAATTATATTTTTATTTAGGTAATTGACTTTTCTTTCAAGAATGCAGTACTTACTACAAATAATCTACATTCGCCATTCTTAATTTAATTTCAAAAGATATTTTTAAATGTTTCTCTCAGGTGTAATGTTTAAATAAATATCCGGCTCTCTTTATGCAGTTTTTGGATCGTTAAAAAATTCGTTATTCTGTACTCGAAATAAGCAATATTTTATAAATCATATATTTTGTAGTGGAAGTTTAAATAAAATAATGGGGGAGAGTAACAATTTTAGTATATAAAGCCTCAAAAAGTTTGAATACGGCTCACTTCACTAAAGATTGCCGTGGGGTTGACGTCAAGTTAGATTTATTTATTTCCTCCCCACTACATAGTGATAAAGTTGGTCCTCGCTTATTAAAGGTGCCGCGCTTAAGTTTCGCAGCTATGTTCTTCTTTAGGCTATACCTTGACATTGAACAATTTTTTTTAATATCATAGCTACCAAAAGAGCGAAAGTACATCCACATTCACACCACAGTTCCCTTGTGGGTCTTAATTAAACCAATAGGAATGTACAAAAACGACAGAATTATTGAAATCTGAAAAATGTAAAAACAAAGCGAGTATTTTTTTCTGCTAGCTTAGAACTGATTTTGGGCATATCTTGTGTTAGTTTTAGTTGCTTGTGCCGCCGAAGCGAGCGGCTGGCCATGCGTTTTCTCTCGCTCCGCCCAATAAAACTGTGGATGTACTATCGCAACAAAAGTACTGTCCCAAAGAGTTTCTTTTCGACACTCTTTTGCGTGTCGAAATGGAATAATTTTTAAAGCAAAATAGAAAAATTGTGTTTTGGTATTGTGGATAAAACTGTGAGTACTGAGTTTGATGTAGTGTATCTTGCCGAAGGTTCAAACCACAATTTAGAGTATAAGCATTTTTTCGCAGCTAACGACAACTTACCACGACATTCTACTGGATACGACTTTGTTTTTATGAGGATTAATGATCATATGATCAATTTAATTGTGGTAAGTGAGGGGACGTTCTGTGACGTCCCCATCACATCATCACGATGGCTTACTACAAGCGAAATTTTATTCTTAACCATCCGCACGAGTCTTACCGCTAGACGAGTCCTGGGCTTGCTCGCGCATCACAAACACATGCATATTTAATGTTTACATTTGTTTTTTTTTCAATTCATGCAATGCCTTTCGCTCGCTCCGTGGCGCAACCAAAGAAAACTAATCCAAATTTAAGAAAAAGAAACAAACATAATCTTAAAAAAAATAGAAACAAACTTGTCTTACCGCCGCGCCGACGGGACTCGAACCCTTTAAAAGCACAGAAGCTGACCATTGAGACCTGTTGAAAGCAATTCAGTGGGTCACTGGATCGTAAAGACATTTGTTTGGCAGAAATGTATATGGATGCGCGCGCAAGCCCAGGAGCGCTATTCTGTACACGGCATCGACAGTTGTCGGTATCGGTATGTTACCGACAGGCATCGGTTGCGCGGCCGACGGGATCAAGACGACGCTATTCTGTATGCCACTGTTACCAACGCTCGGAAATGCAACCGACAAATATCGGTTCGCAAATGACGCCTCTTAAACGTCACTCGATTCGGTACATTCAGCCAATGAGCGTTGAGGCGAGGTGAATCAGGTGAATGTCACTGTCAAGCCGTTGAGATTTGTCAACAAATATGCGTGAACGAGGAGAGATTATTTAAATTTTTGCCTTCATTTGTAATTTGTGCGGTGCTTCCAGTTTCTTTTTCACTTATGTCGTGGCTTACTATTAAGTACTAACATGTGGGATTTATATACTAATAAATTATATACGTATACCTAAGTATATAATATGGAACAAGAAGACCACTTTTTTCCATACATAGTTTTGGCACTACAAAAAAATGAGTCATTGAAAATGGTTTACGCGGCGCCCGCCGTCTACAATTGCAACTTTCAAGCTGCAATTGGCGCGCGAATTGACTGAAAAAGTAGTTACACAAAGATAGTAGATAGTGACACATCTTTAGAAGTCTTTACTTTATGATTATGTCCTTTGTTTCTGTTGTTAAGTGTTCGGTTAGGCTATAGGTATGAAATCTCACAATTTTGCAGTGCCTCACAAATTTAAAATGAATCTGAATGTAATACCCTCTGTATTTTAAGGTTCATGATATTAAGCAGTAGGTTGACGAAACAATTCTTGCATTGAAAAATAGGGCAAGTGTTTACATTTTTTTTTTAAGTTTCAGAGATATATGTATATAATTTTTTCGTTCTTTCAGCAAAATTTAGCGTTATAATATCGTTCAGAGGCATCATCTAATCCAATACATGGAAAGTCACTCAATGCTAGACACTACACTGTAAAATCACTCTACAAATAGTCCAAATTCACCTAAATAATCCGCACTTCCTACCAAAATACAACATCTACACAGAAAGACAATTCCGACAAACATCGGTAGCGTTCACCGTGGGGTTGACGAGGGCACGGTAGAGATACCGATCCTCGTCGACTCGAATTCGCGATATCGGTCGGTAACAGAGCATATAGAATGCCGCACAGTACGACTTACCGACGGCTGTCGATAACTAACACTTACCGATACCGACGGCTCTCGGAAGCGTGTACAGAATAGCGCTCCAGGAGCGCTATTCTGTACACGGCATCGACAGTTGTCGGTATCGGTATGTTACCGACATGCATCGGTTGCGCGGCCGACGGGATCAAGACGACGCTATTCTGTATGCCACTGTTACCGACGCTCGGAAATGCAACCGACAAATATCGGTTCGCAAATGACGCCTCTTAAACGTCACTCGATTCGGTACATTCAGCCAATGAGCGTTGAGGCGAGGTGAATCAGGTGAATGTCACTGTCAAGCCGTTGAGATTTGTCAACAAATATGCGTGAACGAGGAGAGATTATTTAAATTTTTGCCTTCATTTGTAATTTGTGCTGTGCTTCCAGTTTCTTTTTTACTTATGTCGTGGCTTGGTATTAAGTACTAACATGTGAGATTTATATACTAATAAATTATATACGTATACCTAAGTATATAATATGGAACAAGAAGACCACTTTTTTCCATACATAGTTTTGGCATTACAAAAAAATGAGTCATTGAAAATGGTTTACGCGGCGCCCGCCGTCTAAAATTGCAACTTTCAAGCTGCAATTGGCGCGCGAATTGACTGAAAATGTAGCTACACAAAGATATTAGATAGTGACACATCTTTTAGAAGTCTTTACTTTATGATGATGTCCTTTGTTTCTGTTGTTAAGTGTTCGGTTAGGCTATAGGTATAAAATCTCACAATTTTGCAGTGCCTCACGAATTTAAAACGAATCTGAATGAAGGTTCATGATATTAAGCAGTAGGTTGACGAAACAATTCTTGCATTGAAAAATAGAGCAAGAGTTTAAATTATTTTTTAAGTTTCAATGATATATGTATATAATTTTTTCGTTCTTTCAGCAAAATTTAGCGTTATAATATCGTTCAGAGGGATCATCTAATCCAATACATGGAAAGCCACTCAATGCTAGACACTACACTGTAAAATCACTCTACAAATGGTTCAAATTCACCTAAATAATCCGCAATTCCTACCAAAATACAACATCTACACAGAAAGACAATTCCGACAAACATCGGTAGCGTTCACCGTGGGGTTGACGAGGGCACGGTAGAGATACCGATCCTCGTCGACTCGAATTCGCGATATCGGTCGGTAACAGAGCATATAGAATGCCGCACAGTACGACTTACCGACGGCTGTCGATAATTAACACTTACCGATACCGACGGCTCTCGGAAGCGTGTACAGAATAGCGCTCGGAGTGGTCAGACGGTAGGACTCGTGCGGATGGTTAAGAATAAAATGTCTGCTTACTACAACTTACACATGTGGACGTGTATTATTCGAAAGTGGGGGCAGTTGCCTGGAATATTAAAATAACGCTTAGTATAAAAGTAAATTTCAGTGAAACATGCATAGGTAGAGAGATAATTTGTGAATAATAATGAAGACAGAGTTATTGAAAAAGCAATAAATTGGTTTTCACAAAAGACAAGAAATCTGCTATTACTTCTTCCGATTAGGAAAATATAGGTAAAGTTTTTATAAGGTAGATATATTTCCAATACAAAATGTAAGTTAAAGTTACGCTACGGTTAAATTTAAATTAAAGTCTAGCAAGCCGAAACCGTATGCAACAATAATTGTTGACTACAAAAATAGGGGCCATAGCACACCTCCCCCCCCCCCCCATAGACCATCAAAATTTTCTGCAATAAGTTGTATACAAATAATACAATTTTAAAATTCAATTAAACCTAAGAACCTAAGAAAAAGAAGAAGAGTTAACGATTGCAGATTCGATTGTTATATTATATCATCAAAAGCGAGGTCCAGTTCTAGTTTACTTTTGCTGTATGTTGCCCAGCTCTATTTTTTTTACGTCGGGAAATTTGTCGATAATGCCTTGCATTTATTTGCACTTCCGTTTCGTCTTCGGTCGAGTGAACACGCGTTCGGTGACGGCTCTTTGGGGGTCATTGGCACAACTAGACCACAGAATTATTCTGTGACTAGACGCTAGCGAGGTGCTAGTCACGGATAGTCCTGACCAAGAATGTTTACATTTGAGATGTGATATTTCACTTTTCGCATGGCCCTCCGCTCGCTTCGCTCGCTACGGGGCTTATGAAAAGGAAAATAACCAAGTGCTAACCCTAGGATACCAAAAATCAAGAAAAAAAACTGTTTAGAATAAAAAAAAAAACAACGGGATTTGAACCCGAGCCGCCGGATTGAGACCCAACCATCTAGACCACTTGACCACGAGAGCTCTAGCGACAAATCGATTGCATCGCGAAGACATGACGCGAGATAAGACTATCCGTGACTTGCACCTCTCTAGACGCTAATATTGGCACAGGCCATCGGGCTACACGTGGCAAACGTTTAGTGACCGTTTTTCTCCTCGAGGAAGAACAGAACTCGAGGGTATTTCCGTGCGCGGTAACGTGGCCTGTGGGCGGTCGGGATATATCCTGCGGGGATTTGGAGTCTCTGCCAGAAAGTGGTTACACCTATAGTGTGCGGAGCCTCCTTGCATAGGAACTCAGGAGTGCAATTCATAAGATTATGTTAGTGCAAAAGTCGGGAATCACCAGGTGCTCAGGCCCGTCTTTCTGGAGGCTCGCACCGAATACAAAGCCCTTCAAACTGGAATAACTTCTAACACAAGCAAAAGGGTAGCTTTGCCTTTGACTAAGCGCCGGACGAAGGGTGTGTTGGCGTATTGCCTAGGAGCAAAGACATTGGTCTCCCGAAAGGAGGGCTCAACAAACAAGGAGCAATAATCTTAGTAAAATCCGCTTCGTCCGCTCATGGACGGCGTGGTTTTTTATAACGACTTTTGGGTAACAATGTACGTTGCATTCCCAAAATTTTTTTGCCTTTGGCGAATTGACCTCCTCCGCCGAGCGTTTCTCCTGCGCCTGTCAAGTCCTGGGCTTGCACGCGCACAATAAAAACATTTCTGACAAATAGATGTCTTTATGCTCCAGAGAATTGCTATCAGCGAGCCTCGTGGCCCAGTGGGGTAGATGCTACGTTTGTGATACGACGGTCCTGGATTCGATTCCAGTGGCAAGACATGTTCTCTCTTTTAAAGTTACGTTTGTAAAAAGGTTTTTTCTTGATTTTGGGCTTGCCTCGGGTTGGTTTTGATTAGTTTTTGTCGGTTGCGCCCCCGTAGCGAGCGAAGCGAGCGGAGGGCTATGCGTGAAGTGGAATATTAGACATTCTAATGCAAACATTACAGATGTAAACATTAAACAACGCATGCGTTTGTGATGCGCGCACAAGCCCAGAACTCGTTAGGCGGTATATGTAACGGGAAAGTGTTTTGCAGGCTGTCTGTAACCGTTAGTCTGCGCTACGAGACCTCTTGAAAGCAATTCGCTGGACCATCTAAACATGGGTAAAGAATGTAACGTCGCAAACAGTTAATCATAAAACGCAACTGCGCATAATTGCAAATAGCTATACCGCAGCGGCGCATAATACGATCCTTTTCAGTCCTACGCCCCTATGCTATATTAGCCGCTTCTGATTGGTAAGTCAACGTCACTTTTTAACTCTTCACGCATGGCCCTCCGCTCGCTTCGCTCGCTCCGGGGCACAACCAAACAAAACAAGCTGAACCTAACCGAAATTTACAAAAAGAAATACACATAACCTCAAAAAAATAAAGAAAACATGTCCTGCCCCTGACGGGAATTGAACACGGATCGTCTACATTCCAAAAGCACAATGTGATCATTAAACTAACTAGACCTGGTGAGATAAATTGTTTGGACCGCAGATAAAGTGAAAGTGACGTTAATCCACCAATCTGCTAATATAGCATTGTGGCGTATTGTAAAGGATTAGAGATCCGCCGCAGAGGCTAGATGCTAGTGCATATACGTTAAAATATATATGATGCTAGTGATAACATCTGCTAGCCCAACGCCTTCTATTCTAGCTAGAGGGCGTTAGCTAGGCAATCGAACTACAGTGGCTTTATACATTGAATTACAGTGACTCTATACAGGACAGTGATGACTACAGTGGCTCTATACAAAGAGTTACTGTAAATCAAACTACGACATTTTTCCGAAGATAAAAGTAGAAATTTGGTGGAGGAGGAGGAACAAATTGATAGAGCTTGTGATATGCATATATTTAAAAATATATGGTGATATGACTGCCGAACTTACGTGATTTGGGCTACAATTGTATGTTTGTAGATTGGGCTTTATAACTTGACAATCTTGACATTTGTTTTGACAGTTTTTCGATTTTTCTGCAAGAAAAAGAATTTCTGTCCAAATTTAAAATGATATTGTATCGAGATGAAATTCAGTTTCTGGAAAAAAATTAAAAAGCGACTTCAGAAGATTTGGTATTCATCCATTTTTAGTTGTTTCTGTGCCGATCAAGTGAGTATTTATTTTGGAACCAAGTATTGTTAGAATATTATGCAGGATGGTGCTCTCTCAACAAGTTTATTGATAATCTAATAGACGAGTCCGTTTTAATTCGTTTTCGGCCGAATAATTCTTACTGTATGAGCATTTACTCGAATTATTGGGCGTAGATTGCGATGGCTAACTGAATTATAGTATACTAAATATACTATTTCTTCTTTAACATTATTTTTTTATTATAATTTCCTATTATTGCATGTTTTTTGCTGAACTTTCCCAAAGTAAACTAACCGAAAAGTTACAAAACGTATAGACCGAAATAGCTACTGTCAAAGCAAAACCAATATGGCAACATCCCTGGGGGCTTGTATAATTTATTAACAAGGCCCACTTTTTAAGTGAAGCGCTATTCAAAATATAATGCTATTTTAATTTTAACGGTCTCACATTAGCCACTTTAGCTAATTACTAAACGTTTATTATTGATTAAGAAGCAATTTTTAGGCAAACCTGTCTTTAGTCAATTTTAAGTTATCAGGAAATAGTTGAAAACCTATCGACCCGAATATTTACTGTCAAAGCAAAACCAATGTGGCAACATTTCTCAAGGTTTATTTTAACTAGGTTGAAGGGACCGTTACGGGCGATTATCAACAGCCAAGACTAATAAACTAGTTTATTATTCTTGATCAACACCTACTTTTTAAATGGCGCTCCATTCAATATATAAGATGGTTTAACCCCTTCAGACCCGTTGTATACCAGTATGTATTATGCTTTTATTTTAATGTTTTAAATAAATCCTCAAACATTTTTACTTGGTGGGGATAGATAGTTCTTAGTTATGTACACATTTAAAAACGCCAAAATGATTTTCAGAGTTTGAAATAAGTTAGGCAAATGTATAACCCCGTTGGCAGTGCATTGTGCGTTATCGATTCACGGTAGGTTCCTTTTTTTTATGGAAACTTGACAATTTTTTGGTAAAAATATGAGTGTAAAGTGTTTATAGGCTTCTGTAATATAATAATATTATTTTGCTGACACACTTAACAATTTTATTATTTTGGTTATCGTTATTTGCGTGTGAAACTTCTTGTACATTTGTATGTACAAACAGTCTGTCTGAATGGTAGCTTAGACTTATACATATAGGTGTGCATATGGTATGAAGTGTTACGAATGACATTTCTTTTTTCAGATACCAGTTAAGTCTTAGCTAATATTAATGAAAGTATAACCTGCAGAAGATGTGCAAGAACTTATAGATTTAATTGAACAGTGGTGATTGGTCAGATATTAAAAAAAACATAAAAGAAAATGACTATAAAGACATTTTAGAAAGGTTGGAGATTCCTTGGGAACTACGACCAGGAGCTGACACTGTAACAAATATTGATGAGTTACTTTAAGAACGAAATCTATGACGAATGTTTATCACGTCTGTCAGCTAAAAAAATAAAAAAAAAATACAGGGTAGTTGGAAAAAATGTAAATTTTAAGAACAAGAATGACTTCAAGATAGCAACATTGGAAATATAGTCCCAGGGGAACTTGCGTACCCTATTGAATATATGAGAATATGAGATAAAGACCAGAAAAAACTATTTGAGGAAATTTCAATTTATACAAGTGTTATGCGTTGCAAATCAATGTCAATAATTTTAGACTCACATCGATATCTGATATGAAAGTTTTGATCGTTCTTCATATAACGATAGGATGTCTCTATAAATTTCGTCGA
The DNA here is from genome assembly GCA_016904865.1 of Pissodes strobi. Taxonomy (NCBI): domain Eukaryota; kingdom Metazoa; phylum Arthropoda; class Insecta; order Coleoptera; family Curculionidae; genus Pissodes; species Pissodes strobi. The sequence continues at coordinate 110,371 of MU183886.1, read as the reverse complement.
GTCCGAATGTATTGGAAACATACCCTAAGAATTTATGGGTTTTTTTAAGAAAACATGTAAAGGGGTAGGCTTTTTCAGTTACGCACTTGTCTTCGCTTTGTAAATGATTTGAAACACCACCCGAATCAAAAGATAAGCTGTTAAAAGTTAAGTTAATAATAGATTTTGTCAGAAAAATATGTCTGGAAGTGAAACCTGAACGTTAACTTTGTGCGGATGAGCAAGTAATTCCTTTTACTATATAAAAGGCAAACCCTGTCCTTGGGGCATAAAGGCGTTCGTGTTATGCGGAAGAAGCGGACAAGCCTATAACTTTCTATTTTACCAAAGAAAGACAGGAAAACTGGATTATATTAAGAAAATCTTCGGGCATTTGGACAGCGAGCTAGGGTAGTACGCCACTTAGCAAGTAGGTGGTCAATTATAGTTTGATGACTTCTTTACTTCATACCTGCTTCTTGTCGAGTTGCAAAAGAAAGATATACTAGCAGCTAGAACTATAAGAATGGTCAGATTTGTTTAGCCAGCAGTTATGAGCTACAAAGAAATTAAAAAAGAGTCGAAATAATTTTCTGAAGAAGTTGTTAGCCAGGATGGAATAGTTGTCGTAAAATGAAAGGTCAGACAACAGAACTATGTGCCAAGCCTCAAATTACGTAGAAAAGGTTTAGAAGATTAAGCAAAACGATGGGATAAAACAAACTCACAATCGGTACAGGTTTTTCCCGTATATTTGAGTACCCACCTACGCATTTAAAGATCCTTTACAGGCGTAGCAGACTATATCAAAATCGGCCTCTCCTATTGGTCGATCCATCTTGTATTACAATATCTCATCGTCATACAATCAATTTCTCACAAGAGCTCTCGTGGTGTAGAGGTCTAGATCGATCGTTGCGTCTCACCTGGAAAACACGGGTTCGAACCCCGTTGCTTTTTTTTATTATTTTTTAAGATTATGCTTCTAAACAGCTTTTTTTCTTGATTTTGGGTATGTCTTGGGTTAGATTGGGTTAGCACCTGGTTAGTTTCCTTTTCTTGAGCCCCCGTAGCGAGCGAAGCGAGCGAAAGGCCATGCGGATCGACCAATAGGAGAGGCCGAATTTTATATAGTCGGCTACGCCTGTAAAGGATCTTAAAATGCCCTACCTACAGCCTTTATTTTCACTATTTTTTATACACTCTTGGGATTTTGTGAATGAATGTGATATGAATGTTGGGAGTAAGTTTAAAAAATGTGGATGGATTTTTTTGAAAGAGCCTATATATGGTCATTTCCTTAAAAAACATATCGTGTCAAGTCAAACCAATGTTTAACATCAATAACAGGCTTAGGGCCATGCGTGAGCATCTTGCGCTGTTAGGTGAGCTGAGCAAGCAAGGTGCTCATGTGTGTCTTAGGGATGATTATAGGAGATTTGAGAAATTTGAGTACAGAGAAGCTATTAAAGAAGCAAAAATCCAGTCCAATCATTCTCTAATGAGAGATTCAAGTAATCCTTCCAAAACAATGTGGAATATCCTTAATACTAGCAGGGGACATCCAGTAAGGAGAGTAAACCATGTACTGTCTCAGCAGACCAATTTAACAATCTTTTTTCAAACATTGTACATGATGTGATATGTAACATTCCAATCATCAGCAAAGATCCCGTAGATTTGATAAAAGGTATTAAAAAACCAAATATTCATTATCCTTTAGGGAAGCTACCTTTGTTGAAGTTAGAGATATTTTGGTTAAGATAATAAATAAAACTAGCTGTGAAGCTTTCGGTCTCAATGTGAAACTGGTAAAAAGTATGAAAGATCTTATTATTATTCCATTGACAAAACTAATATATTTCTGTATCAAAGAAAACACATTATCAACCGTCTTAAAGGAGTTCCTGGTTAATCTGATATCCAATAAGTGTGACCCAAATATTTAAAATAATGTCAAATATGTCAAATCTGCAGTAAAAACATATTTTGCAGTAAAAGAAAAATCCAGGTCTGAAGGGGTTAATTTAAACAGTCTCATTAGCTAATCATCAATTTCATTCGTAAGAAAGTAAAAAATAATAATTTTCAGAAAAACGAAAACCCTTGCGAATCGGCTCCAATAGTCCGAAACAACTGCATCATCACCGAAAGCTTGCAGATACTCCTCACCAGAACTCTACAGAATCAAATTGAAGACCGAGAATTTCATACTCAATTAAGGAACACGTTGATTTGTCTCACTACAGTTCTAGAACAATTCTCGAGAACCTGTTCTGTTGATACCTGTGCGCTTAATGCGAAGTTTTCCAAATTTGCTTTCACAGTTTCCAAAAATAGCGCAATCCAATGCACCGCTGACCTCACGAAGGAATCTCTCGTGGCTCTCCTTCCTAAGCGGAAAGGTTTTAGGGAAACCTCCATTGCACCTCGTCAGTCTTTATCAAAGGAACCTTTAAATCTGCCTACACCTGAAATATTCCCAAAAGGAGGTTTTGGCTGTGCAGGTGCTTTAGACGTAATTCCGAATGATAAAGCTATTCAATCTAATCTGGGAATTTCCAGTATAACAACATCCAAACTTATCCAGACCCAGTTTAGAAACTTATCGGGTTTCGATATCACTGGCTTCAAAATCAACTTGATAGGGCATATCAGAAGCTTAAAGCAAGATGTGGTGACTTTAAGGCAACTACTCTTCAGCGTAGAGCATTACAACGCCAGTGCTGGTTTAAACAAAAGACGGGGATTGGGGATGCACATAGGAAGTTTTTGGAAAGAGGACGAAGTTGAGTGCAAGTTTCTTCAAGCTAAAGTGAGGGCGACTAATTTTGTCAAGTTTTACAAACTGAGAAAAGCCGACAATACTAAAATTAAGAAGAATAGCAGAATGAGAAGAAACCTCTAGAAAATAAATACGCCATGTAATTTTCATAGCCGAAATTATGATTTTCTATTTTTGAAAAAAATGTGATAATTTACAAAAATAGGTTTGGTACTTATATCATATCGTATAGGAATATCGAGTACTGATGCCAGTATCGATATTCTGTCTGATACTTGAAACATTCCATTTTTCTATACTTTTCCTCACATTTCTTACCAAAGCAACTTTTAAGATCAATTCCGGTCCTGCCGTCGTAGGACGAACACGTTGGAAACGGATTTCAGAATTCGGCACGGGTAGTGGAAGCTTTTTGCTTGGAGAGCGGGTGCCGGGGCGGGGGGGGGGGGGGGGGGGGGGACACTGTAAGGGGTGGTTCGCGTCGTGGAGGGTGATTCCTACTAGGACTTCAGGGTTAGCGTGGCCTATGGGCGATTGGGGGTATATCCTGCGGGGATTTGGAGTCTCTGACAGAAAGTGGTTATGCCTACTCCTGCAATTCATTAGCATATATTAGCGCAAAAGTCGGGAATCACCAGGGGCACAGGCTCATCTCTCTCAAGGTTCCCACCGAATACAAAGCCCTTCAAACTGGAATAACGTGTAACACAAGCAGAAGGGTATCTCTGCCTCTGTCTAAGCGCCGGACGAAGGGTGTGCTGGAAAATTGCCTCGTAGCAGTGCCATTCAACCGCCGCGCCGCGCCGTACAAGGGGTTCATATAACTAACTAACTTTTAAGATTCACCTACATCTGAATCTACGTTGTCAAGGCCGGTATTTAGAGCTGGTTGCAATTAGAACAGAGTTCTGTCTGCGACGTCATAGTTCTGGTCTTATCGGTATGGTTCGGTTCATTTTAGTAGCGAACTGCAAGTAAGTGAAAATTATTCAGTCACAAGGACTTGTATGGTATCATGTTTTCGAGACTTATAATGTAAGTTTTTCGAAGCAAACCGACTAATTCTCATATCTTAACCGTCTACGACGATAATCTCTTATAGCTAGTTTCTTTCGTACTTACCATTGCCAAGGTGTGAGTTATGACCTTCAGCAACAAAACCAGCCGGCCCCTTCCGATTTTTTTCGTAATAGACTAATCATTTATAAACGATCAAAAACCTAAAGCTGTATTTAAAGATTTACATAACATAAGTATAGCATATCAAACTTTGCCGGCAGTCGACGGTACAAAAAGCCAAAACACCAAATTTAAGTGAATATCGCATATGTCATTTTCTCATCTGTTCGCTGTCAAGTAAAAAAAGGTAAATCAGTGGTAAATATAGATACAATTATAATTCCGTGTTTTCATTGGTCGAACATAAACACATAGCATGAGAATTAAAACTTGTTGTGTCTTATGATTTATGTTATGTCGATCTATAAATTGCCAGAATTGCCTGACTTATATTTGAATGTTTAACTTCTTATACTTATGTTATGTCAATCTATAAATCCAGCTTAATAGACACATAAATAGGAATTTTCTTTTGGCCGAAATAATGTTGTTTCGATTTGTCAAGCATGTTACCAGGTTTTGCTCAATTATATTTTCTATGCCATAACGTTGACATAATTTCTCGTTTACCACGACTAGTTATCGATTATAGAACTAGTTTGAAATGCAGTACTGAAACCTCTTGTCCACTTTATCAGCGATATATTTATCTGTGTTCAGTAAAGTAGACTGTCGGGTTAGGGAGCTTTCGCAAGATACTTGTTGGTTCGTTATTTACTTGATTTTGCAATAGAACAATGATGTGGGTGGCGTCATCAATGAACTGTCACTTAAATAGCCGATTTTCAGCCTATACTGCGGTCATTGCGGTTATCCTTTCGGTTGACAACTTTGACAGCTAAGTGTAACGTCATACCCCCACCACTCAAAGATCACAACTGATCGAACTAGTCGCTGAAATGAATTGGTTAAAGCAATGTAGGGTTATGTATCTTATTTTTGTATTGTTTTTTTTTGCTTATGACAAAAAATAAAGCGGAATTTCTGGTTTATCGAAGAGATTTTCTTTGGGGATGATCGAAACATGGTAAGTAGGTATTGTGTGCAGTGAGTTAATATATTTATTACAGTTGCAATGATAAGGCCGGGTATATATATGCTTATTGCTTGCTTCATGGGTACCAAGGTAGGACCAATGAGTACAAATCAATGGGTACGAGTGTACGACTCAATGCGCACAATTTTTATAGGGGAAGAAACGAAACGTGCGCACTTTGTCCATTGATAATGTTTCCGTAATCCACAACTTTCACATACATTGGCACCACAAACAAACCCTCTACATTGAAATACATAAAACACTTTGTAGGTCCTCCAGTGGTTTCCACAAGATTCAAATATTGCATTGGCAGCACCAGGTATTCGGGACAATCCAATGAAAAAATTTAATACTGAAAAATGACTGGATGAATATATACCATTAAGCAAATTAGATGCCGTCTCCAGGTCATCAACCTCAACTAACATTTCTTCTCCTTCATTCATAATTAACGGCTAATTAGTATTTAGCTTCTTCCATTAAGCCATGACTGCAAAATTAACTTAAACCGCAAAAAATTTAACTTTACTTTACATAAAAAATTAAAACATTCTTAAATATAACCTTAAAAACTGGACTTCCGCTTCGTTCTCGGTCGAGTTAGCACGTGTCGCGTACCAGCCCTCTCGTCACCAGTTTGGGGGGCGCGTGGTAAACGTTCGGGAACCGTTTTGATTCCCCGATGAAGAATCGGACGTTAACCCGTGGTTTAAGCCTTAGATTTAAATGTTTGTGAATATCCAGCCGGTGGTGTAAAACCTTAAATAAGCCGTGCATGTACAAGACGGAGTTTCCAGGAGTATATTCTCGACATACTAGCGGATCTAAAAATAGTATATTTGTCCACCAAGGTGTAACCAATAACCAATCTGAAAGGGTCGCGCCCGCTCTTGGTAAGCCCGGGCAGGGGTATTTACTGGCTGAATTGCTCCCGCAAAGGCGAACAGAGAGTTGTACTGCTACTAATAACCTTAAAAACTATAACCGAAAGATTAACCCAAGTCCAAAGAGCGGTAATAAGTGGTAAATACCAAAGGGGAATCAGCTGTTCGGTGTCGTCACAATTTTCCCTACTTTGGTTAATGCCGCGATCGCGGAAATGCATTGGTAAGTACCAAGTACCAATTTACTTATTCCAGGTTGAAAATCGGCTTATTTTGATATCTATATACGGCTTCGTAGTTTAGATGGTTGTGAATACGTCCGGCATAGGGCTGCCATAAATGTGCAGGTCAGCGATGGGACACCACAAAGTCAATATTAGTCTTCAAGGAAAAAACTGTTGAAAAAAATTAACTGATCCAAAAAAAAAAAATGAAAAAACGCTCAGTCGAAACGCGAGAGCCTTACCACCTGAGATAGGGCTTCCCATTCCTGCTTTTTTTCGAAAAATCTCATATACATGCGTGAAGTGAACAATATTGACGTCCAGGATTGGAGTTAGCCAATCAGGCGGTGTTATTTACCTGAGGTTCTGTAACACAGAGGCTTCCTAAATACGCAAACCGTTTACCAAATCAAAACTAGGTTTAGTAACCTATAAATTTGATTTCTGCTTGCTCTTGACGTAAGGCTCCTTTTATCAATGCAATTTATATAATGATCTCAGATGTGTAGGATCGACTTGTAAAGAGATTCCTTGCTAGACTATTGGTTAGTTTGAATTATTGAGCCTTTCATAGGAAACTTCCTCAAGGTACTTACACAAATTATAGCAATAGTGCACTGGTGAACTGATGTGACGTCATCGATTACAATGTTTACGTTTACATTTGTATTCTTTTTCACTATTCACTTCATACAATACCCTCCGCTCGTTTCGTTCGCTCCGGAGCGCAACTTCATACGCGGGCGCAACCAAACGAAACTAACCAAAACTAACCCAAGGCATGCCCAATATTAAGAAATAAAAAACGTTTTACAAAAATATCCTTTAAAAAAATCCTGAAGAATAAAGTACATGCGTTCGGTGAGCTCACTGAGCCAGAGTTATAATTCGATTAGCTCTGGCTTAATACTTAATAATTGTACTACATTGATTTGAGTTTGATGTTTAAATAGAGTTGCACAAACATCTTCACTATTGTATACTATTGGTTACCTGGATCTGACCCCCAAAAAATACAAAGTGTGGAAATTCAGCCTAAAATCAGAAAATTAAGGAGATTCCGCAAGAGACTTTTCATCGGTGAGTTACTAGCTTCGCATTAAAGCACTGATGTGACGTCATCAATAATACAATTATACAGGGTGTGAATTTGTGTATGATATGTTGCGGACAGAGTGCCAACACCTACACTCTATCGCGCAACCGTTAAGGCTAATCTTTGCAAAAACTGCTACCGATGCATTTAATAGATGCTTGGCGCCAGGAAATGAGCGCTTCCAATGAAATGAAAAATGGAAGAGAGCCTCTTTCCATCGCGCCGTCTATTTCTAGAGACTTCTTCGAAAAAATTGCGTCAGGTTTCGCCGCTAAACCGAAGAATACAGATTATCTTTGCGTAATTATTTATTTATTAGTTTTGTAATCGTTAAATCATCGAGAAGGTTACGAAGTTAGTTCTATCGGGGGAGATCATTTCAATTAGGTACATAATTTTATAACAAGATGATAAGATAACGTACAATTTCGTACCTATATCAATTTTTGAACTTAGAGGTCCTACTTCGAATATTTCTTTACGTCTTGTGACTTGCTTTCTCATTATATTTTCTGTCAAAAAGGCTCAAGCTTCCAATCTCCCAAGATTTTTCATGTTAAGTGTAAAGCCTTTTGTGCTTTTAGTGCTTTCAAACAATTTTTGCCAGAGTGCCACCGTAGATGTAATTTTTATTTATTAATGCTTTAGTAGATTAAACATATTTAGTGAGCATCATATATTTAAAAGTTTCACATTCAATTACTAAGCTTATCTGAAAATGATATACTCTATATTTAAATACAAAATACCGTTAAGTATGTATCATGTTAAAAGTCGTCCACAACTCGCAACCATTCACAAGTAAAATAAATAAATAAACGCATTTTACTAAATTTACCAAAATTATATTTTTCAATATAAAACTAGATTTAAAAACATTGTTTTCGTATGTCGGTTTATGTGTTAGCTACGATAGATCTCAAGAGTTTGGCATCTTCAAACTACTTGTACTACTATACTCAGTACTACTACCAAAGATCTATAATGTTTAGATCTTTCGTACTACTGTCCATGGAGGCCTATTTTAACGCCCTCATATTTTCTATTTGTTTCCCGTTTGCATCGTGGTAGGTACATACTTTTTCTTTGGAATAGTTACAAAAATATCATTAAATGACTTTAGGTACTTATGATATGGTGAGCCTTAAAAGAACACACAAGGATATCAATTCTAGAAAAAAGAAATGAAATTCATGTGTACGAAGAATTGTATCAAAATTGAATTTTAGATTCGGTTAAATGATAAATATCGTTTCGCGTATATTAATGCGGTTATAATCCGTGTTAAACAACCACGCGCTGTAGCCGCTTCTTCTATTTCACAGTCTGATTAGGCTTGCCAGATATAAAATGTGAAATAAGGTTATTTTCTAAATTTCGGTTTTCGCCGAACAAAAAATTGTCATAAAATCCCAACCGCGCCCAAATTTGATCCAAAATGTTGTTAAACTGAGTACAGACATTATTTTTATATAAATTTTAGGAATGTTTTTAAGTTCAAGTTTGGGCTCATGCGATAGGTGATGCCAATTAGGTTTTAAATCGAATATGGTGTTAAAACTAACAATAATTTTTACAAGTTTTTATTCAACATTTTATTTTTTTACAAAAATAACAGCTCGATTAACACAGAAGCGGGGAGTGCTAAATGACTCGTGCCGGTGCCAGTTGAATTTTTTTTGTGTGTAGCAAATACGCCTGTCTTGAAATGGGGTATTTTTGGTACCCCTTTTGGATTTTTAGAAAAATAGTATTTTTAAAATTTTATATAGGAAGAGAGGTATTGTACTCCCAAAAGGGGTACGTCTGGCCTGGCAAGCCTAGGTCCGATTGACATAGACGGGTAGCGTAACGTTTAATTGTATGATTTCGGAGCACTAACCCATACTATTTGTTGCCGAATTCTAACCGAACCTTGGCTGAGAAACTTTCAATTATATGGTAGCGTCCGCTCAATATTCAAGTCCGGGTATTCACAGTGCATAATGGATGGAGCTCTCCAAGACTGAAAATACCGAAAACGTGTGCTAAAAATGTGTTCCCTTGACAGATCCTCGAGTCATGGCTTTTAAGCGACGACAGTGAGGAGATATAAAATCGATATTTGATTGAATTTAGTATAATTTTAAGATTGCAAAAGAGTGAGGTCGTAAAGTAACGCTTAAATTCATTAATTTTAAAACGGCTAATTTTCTGAAAAATATCGCTCGTACGATTTTGTTTTTTATGTAATATTTTTTTTGAGTTACTTTTATTATTCAAAGTGTCCTGACAAAGATGTGCTTATGTGAACTTCGTTTATTAAATAGAATACTCTGAATGCTTCCTGAAATCAGGTGCGTCAAGTTCATGGACGTATAAATATGTCTATGGTCAAGTTGGCCGCCAAATTCGAATTTACCTGAAAAATTTGCAACCATTTACTTGTGCTTAATGTGATGACATTTTGAACTGTGCCGTTTCGATACCAAAGTTACAGGAATAAATAGATTGGGGGTTAACTTAACTGATTTTAAGATATTAATAATTGAAATTCGTCGGTTTGCGTACTTTAGGAGGCTATAAAATGAAAACTGTTCGAGATAGAAAAGTGAAATTTTCACATATTTATCTTGACTTTTTAAAAGGAATATTTTCATGTATACTTCAAATACTGTCATCTGTAATTTTTTGACAGATTTTGACCTGCTGATCGAAACGAATAATCCTGTTTACAGTTTTGCAGATGACAGTATCCTTGTCTCCCATTTTAGATCAGAAAAACCCTTACCAGCGACTGAGACTCACCACCGCAGACAGGAGCAGATTACAGCTATTAATCAAGACCTGGAGAAAGTTCAAACTTGGGGCGACCGAAATTTGGTCCAGTTCAATGCAGCAAATACCCAAGCAGCAACGTTTACCAAGAGGGCCAATACAGCGGGCCCTGACATCATTATGGCAGGATCGACCATTCCTTCATCCTCGTTAATCGGACTGCTGGGTGTCTCGGTCAACAGCAATATGTCATGGCATGACCTTGTTGCTAACATCGCAAAATCAGCCTCCCAGAAGCTTGGTGCGCTATTTCGCAACAAAAAACTCTATACAGCAGCAGTTGCTCTTGCTGTACAAAGCGCAAATAAGACCGTGCTTAGAATATTGGTCACATATCTGGGGTGCCGCACCAAAGCACACCCTAAAGCTGCTGGATTCCATTCAGAAGAGAGCTGGTGCGTCTCGTCGGCGACCCGGAGTTGACCCGGAATCTGGATAGTCTGGAACACCGCAGACATGTGGCCGAGATGTCTCTGTTTTACAGATACTTTCACGGCAGATGTTCCCGGCATTTGGCCCGTATCATCCCGCCCCTGGCAACTCACGTCAGACAGTCACGACATACGGCAGGAGCGCACCAGTTCGTTTTACAACTAGAAACACCTAGGACATCGCTTTACAAGAACTGCTTTGTCTGGCGCACTGCATCACTGTGGAACTCACTTCCAGGACATCTGTTTCCCACTAATTACAACCTACAACTATTCAAGAACCGTGTCTATCAACATCTTCACACACACACACCGCTCGTCGGGCGCCATAGGATCTCCTTTTAGTGTGTGTGCCAATACCATAAAAAAAATTGCTTTTTAAAAGTTAAGATAGGAATGTGAAAATGTTACTTCTCTATTTTGAACCGTTTTCATTTTATAGCCTCTTAAAATATCGGTACAGTTAAGCACACTGCCGATTAAATCACAATCCATTATTTTGTTTGATCTGATTTCCAACATCTTGGGGTAGCCGAACGTCAAATTAGCTCCCTATAGGTTTTTATCAGAAAATGGCGGAAAATTGAAATTATAAGAAAAACCTAATCCAGCACTGCCGATTAAACCACATTTCATTTTTGTATGATCTGATTTCCAAAATATTGGTGGAGGGGCTTGTTCTTTACATTTTCGATGTATTCTCTGTTGGATTATTTTCAAAAGTACTTTTAATGTGTGACTCCTTAGGCTGATCATCCGGTATTCATCACAGGACTTGGGGTTGTTTTTTTTTTAGGTAAGGGAATGAAGACCGATTTAAGCCAATCTTTTGGTATTTCTCCTGTTTCATAGATTTTGTTGAGTATTTTTGTTAGATGGGTCAAGTTTCTATCGTCTAATGCCTTTAAGAACTCTACTGGAATGTTGTCAGGTCCAGCTGCATTTTTGTTTTTCGAAATTTGTATGGCATATTCCACTTCTGATTTAAGAATACATAAACACGCTTGTCTGTTTTCTTCTCTTGCGTCACCTCATTCTGCTGCAAATAGATGCTTTATGCTTGTTTTTTGTCATTTTCTGTCAACTGGATCACTCCTTGGGTGTTTCTTGTGACCACTGGCATTCTTTTCCTTGTGTTTCCAGTTAATTCCTTCAATCTTTTATGTAGGTTAAAGCAATCATGTTTATTGTTCAGTTCTTCCATTTCGCGACAGTTTTCTTCCATCCATCTTTCCTTGGCTACCTTTATAAGGTGTTCCACTTGCTTTTTTCAGTTGTGTCAAAGAAAATGTTACTTATCTTTGGTTGTGTGTATTTTTGTGGGTTAGTGTTCTTATAGTTACGTTTTTCCTCTATAAGATTAACAACTTCCTGGGTCATCTATGGTGTTTTCGCAGTTTGTTCCTTTTCGCCTACAACTTGTTCCGCGGCAGTGAGCATCGTGGATTTAATTTCATTCCAGGCCATGTCAATATTTGCCGTTGTTGCTGCGGAAAAATCATTTGCAATTGAGTTATTAAATTGTGTTTGATATTGCTGTTCTTGGAGCTTTTCTTAGTCTATTATGTTTGGTTTTGTTATTTTTTGTAGCTTTCTTAGTCTCAGTTGTACGTTGGCTGCGAGCAGTTCATGGTCATGGTTCATGATATTCCTAAACCGCCTGTTGACACAGATGGTCGGTGCCAGCGTCTGCACTTGGGTAGGTCTTAGCGCTCTTAATGCTATTCCTAAACCGCCTTTTGACACAGATGAAATCAATTTGGTTCTTTATGATCTTGTCTTCGTTATTTCCTGGAGATGTCCAACTATACAGGCGTCTTGAAGGCAGTGTGTAGAAAGTGTTAGTGATGACTAGCTCTTTTCCCTGACAAAACTGTATGAGTCTCTTACCTCTCTCATTCCTATCGCCCAGTCCAAAGCCCCCAGCAACACTCTCCACCCTGCCCTTACAAACCTTGGCGTTGAAATCCCCCATAACTATATTAAGTTCGTGCTTCTTCAATTTTTTGGTTTGCGAATCTAAGTCTGAGTAGAACTTCTCTATAATTTCTTCATCGCTGTCAGCTGTAGGAGCATATACATGTACAGAGTTGGTATTTATAGGCTTTGTGTGTAGCTGAATCAGCATCATTCTCTCAATGTAGAGCACGAAATTAGCGACATGTTGTTGCAGTTCTTTTTTTATCATAATGCCCACACCATGTTTATGTTCGCCATTTTTGGCATCCCGAGTAGTAAAGTACCACATCGTCATGAATACAGTGTCCTGTATTTGGCCGCCTAACCTCGCTGAGACCAAGGACTTCTATTCCAATTCTACTCATCTCCCGAGCAACGGTTGTTATCTTTCCAGCCTTATAGAGGGTTTTAATGTTCCATGTTGCAATTCGACTTAAGGTCCAAGGTTAGAAACACGTTCTTAATAATTTCTCTAACATCTGTTGATAGATGCACTTTTTGATTTGTTTCACTTTCACAAATCTCACTAGAGCTGCAAGGACGCCACATTTCTAAATAATAATTATTATATACCGTAGCAAAGGAAATACGAAATAACCAAACTATGAATAAAAACTGGTTATTTAGGTTTATTTCAAATACAATATCTAAAATTTTTCTTGAATTTGCAAAGTAATGCGAGCCAGTGCGGACAAGTGTCAACATCCCGTCTCGTAAATTTACACCTGCCCAACGTTTTTTTGTCGGTTTCTAATATTTCTGAATATACTTTACCCCTTTTTATTATTAACTTTATGGGGACAATTTTTTATTCTATTTTCAACTCTTCAACTTCAACCTCTAAGCAGAGGTCACGATTACCCCAACTATATTTTTAATGGGAAGCACTAATGCCTCATTTAAAAGGTATTTTTGTCCTGATTATAACCTTCAAATTAAATTGTCAAAATCTGTGGGAAAAAGTTTTTGATTAATATACTAATTAATTAATCATAAGAGCTACTATAATACTCAAAACACTAAATAAAAATAAATGAATAATATTATATCGTTTATATCTGAAAATATAGTTTGTTGCCGCTGTTCAAACCGAACTGACCTTTGTGCCGTTTCAATCACTACCACCCAGTATTAAAATGTACTCCGAAGACGGAGCATCAACAGTTGTTGCCATATCGGCTTATTTGTTATCAATTAAAAAAAATCCTTACTGATTATTTTTCTTTCTTGCTCTTCTAAGTCATCAAAATTAGCATAAACTGCTTTTGATATCTATTCCCAGGAAGTTTGCCTTGATTCCCTATTTTTGTATCCATCATCTTGGACCTTCCACAGATTTGGACGTGCCTCCACTTTGATGATTAAATTCTCTGTATCAATCTTCATAATTACCAAAGAGCCACAGATCTCTTCCTAGATCTGTGCAAAGAGCTACGACCTTACAATTCATTTATTATTTCTTGCTTGTTAATACATACTCACAAGTGGCAACAGCGTCAAAACAATTGCACAAAATATTCTTCGTCCGCGTCGCCGATTCAGCGCTCATATGAAAGCATACATAATAGTTATTTTCCTAACAAGTGCGCAAAGTGATACTTTTCCGCACGCGACTGATGTTGACCGAACGACGCCAAGCGGAGTTCGGTCAATCAGTCGAGTGCGGAGAAGTCACTTTGCGCAAGTGTTAAGGGGATTCATAAACTTGACGGTGAGTATTCCGTTTGCCGACGGGATTGACGTTTACCGACTGCCGGTCGTAGCCACAAAAATTACCTTTCATAAACTTGCCGTTGTGTTGTGCGTCGTCCGTCAAAAACATAAACAAATTTAACCTATAAATTTAGCCTAATTGTTGTTGTTAATAACCTTAAATTGTATTAGAATTGACAACTATCATGGCCAGAAGTATTTATTAGGTGCATTAAGGCTTATTTTCTGTTCGTATGCAGCTATTAAAATGCGTCAAAACAAACACGACAAAACGAGACCAAGACGCAGGTCCTTAATATCACGTGACAGATTAAGACGCATTTGATTGGCCCTTAAAACATTCTACGAGCGTTGCTACGACCGTCTGCCGGAAAAAGATAAAATTGGTTTATGTTTAACGGCACCACCGGCAGATCCAGCGGCGGCCGGTAGAGAAAACGGCAAATATGAATGGTCTTATGCATTTCAATGTTTTTAATTTAGAACGGTCACCGCAAACGGCACCGGCAGTCGGAACGTCAAGTTTATGAATCGGCCTTTAGGAACAATATTTTTTCTACGAGCGCGGTCCAAACAAGCACAGAATAATAATGACCCGTATTTAAATAAAAGAAAACGTATCTGTCAATTATACCTACTGTTGCTTTACATGACTCTTATTGTTGACCTGACATGACTTGAAAAGATAAGATTTTGGGTTTAAGTTGTAAATAATGTCGCGAATTACGGAAGCTTTGAGAGAAAAGGGAATGATTAAGAATTAAAACGGTTTTCTTATGTTGCATAAATAATTCGATCAATCACATTTTTCTTCCACGTGCCAGGACACATTCAGGTAAATCTTGGGGTCATTAGAACTATCCATTTTCTTAAGGCTTTCTAGCGACGCTGAGGATTATGTTTTTTGGGATACTTCGTTTTAGACCGTGTTTTACACCTAGATTTGTTTAAAATCTGTCAATCTGACAATTATAAGTATTGTTGCTTGACATAATTTTTTACTACTATACCGAGGATTTCAAAATATATGGTTTTTGGTTTAAGTTACAATATCGCGAATTACGGAAACTTTTAAGGAAAAGAGTATAATTATGACTTAAAACGGTTTCTTATATTGCATAAAAAGTCCAAAAGTGTAAAGTTTCTAAAAATATATGAACATTTTCTTGTCTCTGGTGATTTTAGAGAATTTTACTTTCCCGCACACTTTCCCGCATAGCGTGCGGGAAAGTACTACTTTGCGCACTGAGTAGCGTGCGCAAAGTAGCTACTTTGCGCACGCTCGTAAAAAAACATAATGGCCCTTAAGCACGCGAACGGTCCGCGGGGCCGACGGACCATGCGGACGACTTCGCGGACGAAATCCGTCACGCGGATACTCAGCGAACATCTGAAAGCTTTCATTGAATTAATGCCACAGCGCAGTGATGATCCGCACGCTGACCGTCCGCGTCCGTATGAAACGGCACTAGTTTCCAATTCTCACATCTTTTCTTACACCGAAGAATAACATTATTAGACCGGCTCGTGACAGAAAAAAAGAGACAATTTTTTTTGCAGTCTGTCTTTGATACTTACAACCGTAAGCTATGGAAATATGCATTAATTAATATGGTCTCTTGGAACAACTTTTTAGAGTCTGCTAATGACATGAGCACAAACTAAGTTTGCCAAATCCGTCATAAGCTTATTGATAGACCTTTTTCGTGAGTACAGTAGTCACGCAGGCTAAACCTGTAAAAAAATTGTGTCACTGAGATCAATGTTTTACAGTCTGCCAAGCACAAGTTAGACTCAGTTATCAGTAAAGTTATACCAATTTTTCTAGGCAGACGTTTTGCAGATGTATAAATATAAATATCTCAGACGCACTAGTTAATAAACAACATTTTTATGATAACTCGGAACAAATTTTTACCAATTCAAGTCTGAGACATTTATACATCTGCAAAACGTCTCCCAAGTAAAATTGTTATAACTTTACTGTTAACTGAGTCTATCGTGTGCTTGGCGGACTGTAAAAAATTGATCTCAGTGACACGATTTTTTTTGACGCATATAACCACTCAAATTAATAGTAGACTTGTTCACTTTCTCCCTTCTTATGTTGCCATATTTTTCGATTGAGATTATTTTAATGATTCTCTTTAATTTGAATGCATTTAAATAACAACATTAACAGGATAAAAAGAGGTTTTGAACAACGCTAAAATAATAATGAAATTTTAGTTTTGTATTGCTATTTATTTTCGATGAGTAAATTAAATTGTAGTTTGCCTAGCTATAAGAGATATTAAATTGAAATTTAATAAAACTATGCACCCTTGCTGGCCCATGCCGCATTCCTTCGGTAGACACAGGACACAGGCTCGTGCTTCGAACTATCCTTTTAGTTCGATATTCCATTTCCGTCTCGCGGACAAAGCGAAGGTAATAGTATATTATTTTATATGGAGGAAAAGTGATACTTTTCATGGCGCGCTCGTGTTTAATAGTGGTAATAGAGAGCAAGCCATGAAAAGTAACTTTTCCTCCACATAAAATATGCTGTTTTTTCTTCAAATGTCGACAAATTAATGCAAAAATATCTCTTTTTAATAGTAATAATAATAATTATTATCGAAGATAAGTTGGTTTGCAAGGCGGCTTAGACCGGTATCGGTGAATAGGCACAGGTCGTTGCTATAGTAACGTAACATAAAGCTGTCAGTGGACACTGTCAACAATAATTATTTTTTTAAAATGGCGTCTCCGATTGCGTTTTAATTCCGTATTGATAAGCAGTTATTGAGTAAGTTCGATTAAGTTAATAACCAATTTGTTGCTAAATTAGTGATTTTTAGAAATGCAGTGCACAAATTGAGTGATAAATACAAATTTTAGTTTAATAATTCTTGAGTTGTTGACGCTTGCTTTGTTGTTTGTTTGTATCTATGTTGCTATGGTAACACTTTTACCTCCGCCGGCGGAAAAGTGAAAAGTAAAGCTCCGGCGGAGGAAAAATGAAACTTCATGGCCGCCTACACAGTCGAGTAATGACGGATTTACTGACGTTTGAAGAAAAACATACTTTTTATAGTGTAGACAAGTGTAGCAAAGAGAACTTAGAAAATATTACACTACAGACTTCAAAATGATGATCTGAAGACCTTTAGTAGTGATACGTCTCTGAATGAATTTCGCGGGGTTGAGCTTCCCCCCTAAAGTTTGAAAGGGTGGGTATCTTTATTTGTATTTCATTTTAAAGGTAAATATGACAAAAAGTCTTCACTTACTTTTCTGAACAGCTTATTAAATACTGGGAATAACCGCAATTTATCCAGGGCCGTAGATAGAAACTTATTTTTTTTTAAGGGGAGGAGGTAGTTGGGGCACGTCTAAATTTTGGGGTCCCGCTGAAATAGCGCGCCGCCCGAGGTGAAAATTTTGGGGATGCCACGCTGAATTTTTACCCAAAAGTCGTTAAAATCGTAAAAAACATGCCTCAATGAAACAAATCAATAAAATTGTAGCTTCTTCTGGACAAAAGCACCCTACTCATAAGTACAAAGAAAATACTGTTTTTTACAACTTAGATCTATAGACAACAGAGCAATGCATAATGCATCAAAAGCAAAGCTATCTTCTATTCAGACTGTAAAATTGCCGAAATATTGAAAACTATAGATTTTTTAGGGATTTTTTGCATGTTTCAATTTAATCTCGACATCGTAATTCCCCATATCATACGGGAAATTTGTATAGAAATTGTTTATAGCAAACACCACAACGAGTCTGAGATTGATTGATCCTTTTACAATAGCTATGTGTTGGCTAGCACGTATACGCTTAAAGTTGATTTCTTGAACCGAAAATCAAAGAAGTCACCAATTCGGCATTTTTAATCGGATCGATGCGATTTTTGGGTATGTTCCCCTCTCTTTAATGTTTGGTTACTTCAGATTATTTCGTTTTCAAGTACTAAAATACTAAGTAGTGTTATGTAAAGTCTCGAAATGGTGAACAGTTTAAATTCAACTAGCTTATTCTCTTAAAAGGCATCATCATTTCCAAAGTTTCTTCTAATAGAGTTTTTAGAGTAGTTTCGCGTCAATTAATCGGCTTAACTAATTAATTTTTGAGAAAAAAATAAAACCTTAATTTTTTTACCTAGAGATCTATGTTTTTACATTTTCTCTGAAAAGTCCATTTTCCCGACATTTTCGATGGGGAGAAACATTTAGAGAGTTTTTCTCGTAGAAACTTCTTATCGAACTGTAGACGTGCCTAGAAAATTTTGATGACATTTACTGAGCACGTATACCTGTGCCCTTTTGAGAGTTTCCGGAAAGCAGCCGTAAACAAACGAGAAGTTTATCAAATAAACTCCGAACTTTTCATTTGATTACGGCTGCTTTCCCGAATCCCTCAAAGGCCACAGATACGTGTCCAGTGAATGTCATCAAAAATTTCTAGACATGTAGCTTTTGACGAACCCGCCCGAAATTGCCGCAAAGCTAGTTAATTTTTTTCGGACCGTCAAAAACAATTGATCGTCGGCGGCATCCCAAGTATTCCTTAAAAACGTGTCAACTCTCAAATTTCCTCTCTCAGCCGTTTTCGACAAAGATGACGTTGACGCCGACTTTACCTGATGAATGAACGTTAATAGCCGCGCGTGAGGCGTGATCGCTCATTCATTTTGCAACCCCAGAAAAAGTGTTCTGAACGAGTTTAAAGAAGTTTTCTCTTCAGAAAGTTAAAGGAGGTAATATTATACGCGGTCACCCTGTTCTTCCGGTTAAATCAAGTTGATATCGGACGATAGATTATGGAAAATGAAGTTGGAAAAATGCAAACCGTTTTAAGCCGTTTAAATTCTACAACCTATCGGATTGTGTACAATGTTTTTTTTAAAGGTTGACAAGTAAAATACTTAGAATTTCATGAGGAATCAAAAAATTCAATAATATACATGGTTTTCTATAAAAAAAATTAGATTCATATCAGCTCTCTTTTTTCAGGATTCGCTGTATAATAAAAATTACTAAAAAAAATATTGACCTTAAAAAACAAAATCAAAGAGTCTATTCGTTCCTTTAAGACCCCACTGTATAGTGTATAGGTACAGTCTTTATAGTCAACTTAGTGTTAAATTAGAAACTGCCAGTGAATTGAAGTTAAAGATCCAGTTTGGCCGCAGTTTAGGTGTTTTGTGAAATTATTCATAACTTCCATTACCTACTATTATCGGATACCAGCAATAACTGTTAAACTATCGGGATAATATCGAATAGCGGTTTCACTTTCACTATACTATCGTTACTAGTATCGAATAACATATACACTATCGCTACTATAGGTTGTTACCACAGTTTATACCGTACCGAATCAGTTATTTAACTCTCCACGTGTTTTGAAGCAATAAAATCCATCCAATAGGAGCATTTTCCTCATATTCTGGGCGTCTGCAACGGAGCGGAATGATATGAGGGCGACTTCGTTTATTTATGAATAACAGTACCGGTCTTGTGTCCAGTGTAGTCTTATCTTTTTCTATTACGACAGTTTGCCGAATCGAAGAGACATAAACAGATGCCGCACCTGGTTGAGTCAGAAAATGAACACATCGCACAGCGTTGGACTCTCGATTTTTTGACAAGAACCAGAAGGTAACGTTCTTAGATTGGATTGTTTGCGTGTTATTATTTGTGCTCGATTGTTCGATAATTTATTTAAGTGTGTTAACTTTTTGGACATTTAATCATTAAAGTGTTTCATGGTCGTACGTTGTTTTGTCTGCAAAAGATACAAGAAAGCCAATCCAGCTTCAGGATATTTTATTTTTCCGAAAGATGAAAGGTTATAAGTAGATGTTTACATTAAGTATTGAGATTAAAGTATAGTTCATTCATATCACATTGAATGATAAATTAGTATTCTACGTCGATAATTGTTTGGCTCCCTTCTGCAGGATGTTTAACTTTTTAAACTTGAAAGACATAAATTGTAGTTTTGTCTAGCCTCTTAGCATCCCACAATAAAGGCAAACAATTTAAAACCGTCACACTAATATTACAAAGGTTGTATGTAAATTTAATTAAAAATAAGTAGTGAACAATGTCACATACATACAACTATATAAATGGATTCGAGTGACGAAATATCAATTTAAGGCCGTTTGACGCGATCACATTTTTGATAAAATTTCTGCCCGTAGAAATGCTAGCAGATTTGAGCTCAAAATAAGATAATGGGACTATGTGTTGTTTTATTACACACGCAAGCGGATTGTCAAGTAGTTTCTAGGGATTTGTCTTTAATTGCCAGAAAAATAACTCGTTTGTTAGCAGCACTGCTTGCCTTTTAATTATCCTCAATATTTTGATCAGTCTGAAGGAACTAGTTTAGAAGAATTTGATCAGATTTTGATGCAACTAACTCCGGAAAAAGTAAAATCATATGAAATTGTTTTTAGCCAAGGGACACATTTTGATCGGAAACTTTTAGATACTACAGATTATCGGCAGTTAGACATGAAGCAAAAAAATGAATTTTTTTATGTTGGAGGGTATTTTATTAAAAAATGTTTAGAGAAGCATTCCTGTGAGATTTCTGAGGGGTATTAAAAAAAATGACTCAAGAACTGTCTGATGATGCACTCTATACCCATTTTAGAGCGTATACCGAAATGCAGCAAATAATGTATTTGACAACCTCAAGTCTCCAGATCAGACTTTTTCTGAGTTTTTTGGATCCTGCGAAAGTCTATTTGTCCGCTATTTTAAAGATTTTGCCATTTTACGAAAGGTTGGCACAAAAATAAGGGAAAAAATTTAGAACTACCTTTTCAGCATCCCTGTAAAAACTTTCCCAAAACTTATTTTGCATCTCTGTTTACCAGAACAAGGATATTTTACACACTAAAATTTTTAAACATAGATTCGCTTGCACCGAAAACAAAAAAATTACAGAAACTTCATATTCTTCAACACTTATAAGCTTTTAATTTATTAATACAACGTAACGTAACCATACATTAAACTACAAACAAACAAGAAGACAAAAACTAAACCAAAAACCAGCAAAGGTTGGAATTTCATGAATTGATTTATATTTAAAAGAATAACATTGCTGTAAATGATAAATTAGATCCTAAAAATTAAGCCATCAAATTTAGCATCATCAAAGATAAGTTTTGCATTTGCATAATTTTGATTTTAAAAAAATTTATATTACTTATGTATAACAAAATTATAATGTAAAGCAAACACCGTGGCAAGGAACCAGATAAATCATATTTTTAGAGTAAATTTTTTTTCTCCATCGTAAAACTAGATACTGGCTAATGTTTTTGACACACGATTACCCTTGTAGTAATTATTTATTTATACCATTAGAAATTGCTGGTAAATCTTATTCAGTGGTTCTAGCAATTTATAGGTATTATTTTATTGAGTTAATGACACCGTACTTTTACTTACTTTAACTGTACTGTGCTTACGGGTTACTATGAAACTCGTTAAGGTATAATTTTGTTTAGGGTGTTCACCCATAATGTCCCCCCCCCCTTTAACTTTGTTAATTTTTAAGCTACAAAAAAAAGTAAAAAACAGAATTGTAGGGTTTTTTATGTAGTTTTTGCGCACGTAAACAAAAAAACAAAAAAATTGTATAGTATACAGGATAGATCAAAAAGAACCATTTTTTTAAATCTAGCCCCCTTTTTTTATTCGATTTTTCGATTCTACCTAAAATTCTATGCATTTTTAATATAACACACTATATGCCTATTCCTAGTACTTTAGGAGTTATTGGCAGTTGTAGTCGCTATTTTTTAATTATAATAAGAATTCTTTAATCATTTTTAAAACAGAAGATACAAAATCACTACTCAAAGCAATGAGATCAAATTGAGGAAACTCAATATTTTCACCTCAATGACTTCAAAAGCTAAACAAAAAGTTATATTCTTAGGTGGCTGTTGCCATAAAAAAATAAAAGAACAAACAAAATAGCGAATTCAACTGTCAATAACTCTTAAAGTATTAGGAATAGGCATATAGTGTGTTATATTAAAGATCCTTAGAATTTTACGTAGATAGAATCGAAAAATCGACTAAAAACCCATTTTTTAGTAGATTTAAAAAAATGTTTCTTTTTGATCTACCCTGTATACTGTACAATTTTTTGTTTTTTCCTTTACGTGTGCAAAAACTACATTAAAAACCCTACAATTTTGTTTTTTATTTTTTTTTGTAGCTTAAAAATTAACAAAGTTAAAGGGGGGGGACATTATGGGTGAAACTTGAATTTGTTTTTTGTTTGGTCACTTGCCATATACGATTTCATTAAATATGTAATATAATAAATAATATAAATATATACCATATTTTTAACCTGACTCTCACTGAGTAAAACCCCTACCTACCAAGAATAAACAATCAATTGATTATTGGTATTATGCGCTTTAATATCAACATTTATTTTTCTTGAGGTAGCCTAACCTTTAATGGTTTTATTGCTATAAACGGCTGAACCATTTCGTTAATAAAAGTTTTTAAATATATAAATAATTTGTGAAATTTATTCCACTTCCTTAAACCCACCTACCTACCTATCAACTTAGCCTCCTATTGGTTGGTAAAAAATAAAAATAAACTTCATAATAGTTTTAATTAGATAACTCGTATACGTTTAATAAATAATTCGTTGAATATTTAACTATCATATTAGGGGTTTTTGAAAATAATGACCCGTAAATAATTGTTTTCATAGGTATCACAATTATTAGGACATATTGTCTAACATATTATTGTGATTATTATGACGTTCTTTAAGAGATTTTAGTAAAATTATGTGACATAAATATTTGTAAAAAACTAGTCCAGTATTTATTAATAGTTAAATGCAAGAGCATATTTTATATAAATACTTAATTAGTTAAGCAAAGTAATATATTTTTAATTTGAGCACCCTCTATTAAATTGCATTTACGAGTATATAAATTGAAAAATTCTGAGAATACATATTGCATGATTTTATACCCTTCTCAATTTTAAACAGTTTGTTGTCGGAATAAAAAATATATTGTATAGCCTCTGAAAATTGATATTGTATGCCCCTATCAAATTATTTGTGTATTTATTTACACTTATAAACACCATATTCATGGTTATGATGTCTAAATTTCAATGACTGATCATACTGGATCACGTTTACCAGATATCTTTTTTTAACAATTTCGCGTACATATCATGTTTAATTTAATTTACTAAAAATGTAAACTAAATAAATCCAGTCGATCTCTGTTGAGTTCCAGCTGGCGATTAAAAGCTAACTTTTTAATGTATGAAGGACATGCGCGAAAGATGAGGAAAACATGAAAAAGTTAAATCTGGCTTCATCGACATCAAAGCAGCCGACGTAGAGTTAAATAACTGATTCGGCACGATATAAACTGTGTTGTTACCAAGGACGTTAGTAACGTACTTGGGTTGTTACCATTATACTTTTGCTGGGATATATCGATTATTTATTATTTAATAAAGACCAACCTCTCTGTGTCTGAATTTCCATTTGGCCTAGCCTCGCTTCTTGTTCCATGCGCATCGAGGCGATAATCTAAGAGGGCGAGGAAAATAAATTTCATTGACGCGGTGAAATTAATTTTATTATCAAAACAATAAAATTTGGTGTTAAAGCGATAACCTATAAGATTTGAATAAAAATCAGCCGACTGCCAATGTTTACGGTATACGCACAGATTACAGGCGTAATCTGTGGTATACGTTGTGATCTGCGCGTCTGCAGATAAGAAAATTGTTGTCGAGCAGGGCAGGGTTTGGTATGTTAGGGAGCCAGAAAAATTTGCAGCAATGAGCAATGTTTTGCTTTTTGACGTAAGAAAAAACGCTGTTATGTTTGGATAATAAAGAATCTTTACTTACATGGTCACGTCCTTTCAAAGTCGAATCCGGGTATTCATTCATTCTTAACTCGAAGGCTGAAATACGTAGTTTACTAAAGAAAATACTTTACGGCCTTGACAGATCGTCAAGACGTCAAGTAATTGTCCATGTAAACTGAAAAATGTACGAGAATTTTACTGTACAGGGTTGCTTGTTATATTTCGACGATATCTGGAGAGTTTATTATACGAACATCAAAAAAAAAACAAACTAGCATTTTTTTCACTGATATGACTGTACATTACGTGATATACTGAAAAATTTGATACTCTAGCATTGGTTGTTCTCGAGATATTGGCCTGTAGAGTCAATTTTCAGAAGTAAATATCTTGAGAAGACCCGTAGTGTGCGTGGTATTAAACTTCAACATTCCATATAGATTTTGGTAATGTAGTCAGAGTATTTCATGGATAAAATAAGTTTGGTGTCCTAGGCATATTTTACTAACCCTGTATATTCACACTTCATACCTGTTTTTTCTTATGATTTTCTTAAATTCCTAAAGCTTTTTATTTAATGTTTCTTCTGATTCTTATAATAACACTTTGCAGAGATCGTCAAAGTATAAGGAACTGCCCTGTATAGGGTGGCTTCAATTCGAGTCTATGTACGGGGAGCGTGTTTGTATAATATACACGATTACAGTTCTGCCCCGCCTGCAAGTATTTTTGATTGGCTGCTGTTAATCATACAACGTGTATAGATTTCGAAGTCTATTTCAGCCGTACATATTTTCCCTTTATTCCTTACAGGAGGTACGAAACTCCTAGGCACCTTTTTTCGAAGAAAAATGATCACTCGAAAGAAATTTTAACTTTTTTTTATTAGAAAATTTTTCGAAAGTACGAAACTCCTCCGTGCATTTTTTCGAGTTACATCTCTTTCTTTGTGTTTCTTCAAGTTTATTAAAATTGTTATGATGACACACAATTTTTTTTCGATAAAGTAAGTTTTTTAAGTTGTTACTGGCGGCTAGCACCACGGATTCCCCTTTGGCTTTCACATTGCTAGGTATTATTATGGCTTTGCATGGCTTCAATCAACAAAAACTAACCAAGTGCCAACCAAAACTAACCCAAGGCTAACCCAAACTAACCCAAAATTAAGAAAAAAAGGTAAATTAATAAAAAACAAAACACCTGTCGCGACCGACGGGAATCGAACCGCAGCGCCGGAATGACAGAGCCAAGCACCCTGCCTACTATGCCACCGAAACGTTGTACAAGTTTTGCTAGAACGTAGAGACATGCAGACATATGGCGTCGCGATCTGCACTGTAATCGCGTATATTATTCCTAGGTATGTACACTGAGGCCGTGTATGCTTTATGCCAACCAATAATAATCAATAAAAATGAAGTTAATACTCTATTCATGTATATTATACAAAATAGAGTACGGGGACTCGAAAACCGTAAGAGATATGCATTATAAGATCCTTTACACAAATAGTGCACTATATAAAAATCGGTCTTTCCCATTAGTCGATCCGCATGGCCCTCTGCTTGCTTCGCTCGCTACGGGGGCTCAGGAAACGGAAACTAACCAGGTGCTAACCCAATCTAACCCAAGACATACCCAAAATCAAGAAAAAAAGCTGTTTAGAAACATAATCTTAAAAAAAAAAATAAAAAAAAGCAACGGGGTTCGAACCCGCGTTTTCCAGGTGAGACCCAACGATCTAAACCTCTACACCACTAGAGCTCTTGATAGAAATCGATTGCATCACGCAGACATCTCGTAATACGAGATGGATCGACCAATAGGAGAGGTCGATTTTTACATAGTGCACTATTTGTGTAAAGAATCTTTAAATGCAAGAGATATAGCGTCGGTCAAATTAGGGCAAAATTGCGCATTTAAGTGCCTAACAATATGCCGTTTAGAAAGTTTTAAAATTACGAGTATTTTCGGAGATATCATTGCCATTTTTTCCGCTCTATCCAATGGTGGTATCTAGTTTGGAATCCGACGTTACGTCTTCAAGCGGTCATCATCAACTATCTTTTTTAAATACGAACTTTAACTTTTTTATCGTGTTTCAGATGATTTTGGCCTTATTAAAATGAATATGTGCTTTTATTTTTTTTTAATTATTTATTTTGCTTTGGGGTAAAAAATAAACGAACCTGTTTAGCTAATTTTACTATCTCTTATTTTTATTAGAAATAAAAGCTCCAATTATTCAGATAACACAAAAAAACAAAATAAAATCTTTTTATAGAATATAAAAATTTGAAAAGTAACTTAAACTATTTAAAATTACGCCAAAGCCAAATAAGCAATTTAAAATAATATAAAAAACATATTCATATTAATAACGCCAATATCATCTGAAAACGATAAAAAAAATAAAGTTCGTATTTAAAGAAATAAAGTTGATGATTACCCCTTGAGGAGGAAACGTCGGATTCCAAACTGGATATCACTATTGGACACAGCTGAAAGGTGCCAATCAATTTGGCCCTAATTTGACCGACATTATATCTCTTACGGTTTTTGAGATCTCCATACATAGAATCAAATTCGAGCCACCATGTACAGGATATCCCAAATTCGAGGCGTATCATTGGGATCTCGGAAACGTTAAGAGATACGAAGTCGATTAAATTAGGGCAAAGTTGCGCAATTTGATGGCCAATCAAAATGCCGCCTTGGAAGTTTGAAAATTCCGAATACTCTCGAAGGTATTCGAAAAAAAAGGAATATCCGCGATATCGTTTTTATTTTTTTCTGACTCTATATGAAGTGATATTATGACAATATAAATTCCACATTTTCATTGTTACTTTTTCCTCTCTATAAGATGACATTGCTAGATTTTTAATCCGACGTTTCGTTTCTTCGCAACCATCATCAGCTTTGTTTCTTTAAATAGTCGAAAAAAATTATTTCTAGCTTAGTCAACTCTAATTTTAATTCTAAATTTAATGACATAACACACTTGACATAATATATCCGACGTTTCGAGCCGAAAATCTATCGTCAGTGCTAGTTGCTGATGATGGCGATGGAACGAGACATTGGATCAAAAATCTGATGACGCCATCTTGTAGAGAAAGAAAATGACTATTAAAAAGTAAAATTTATTTTGGTTTAGTAATATTAGAAAAAAATCATTTGTTAGAATTTATGTTTGTAATAATTGCCAAAACTTAATATCAGAATTTATAAAAAAAAATAGATTAAACAAACTTCAATTTTTGCTCCCCTACATGATGACGCTATTAGATTTACAATCCGACGCCGACGTTACTCTTTTTAAGTTGTCCTAGTGTTGTTCTAGAATAGTAATATTTGCATAGTGTCCTTCTTATCCATCATACTTAGCCATGGAATTTTCTTCTGTTTCAAAATGGCAATTGTATTTTGACGTTTTTCTTTACTTTTTTGTGTCTAAGTTATCCTCGAGTTGTGTTATCAATAAAAATGTCTCTCGTGTTTAGAAAAACGTGATATGATCCGCATATACTACATTTGTCTTAGAAATGCCCAAATTTCAAGTCAACGATATCTGCAGGAATACCCTGAAAGGCAACAGCCACATTTTTCCTATTTTGCAAGACTTGACAAAAATTTAGCATAGCTTGGAGGTTTTGAAAAACCAAGAAAGATATACGGCAGGCGCATATATCAGGAAGAAGAAGCGCGTATTTTAGATACTGTAACTTAATATAGCGTACTAAAGGTAACTAATTATTTACTAAATTATAGGTTGAAAATGCAACTAGATCATCTCTTAGGGCAAATGAAGATGATTTGGAAATACCACGCATGAGAATTTGGCGAACTCTTAGATCGCAGGGGTACAAGTCATTTAAAATTCACGTGAGTCAAACTTTTAAGACCTGGTGATTCTGAAAGTCGTCTAGAATTTTGTCATTGAATGCAAAATAAATTAGAAGATGGTGATTTTTTGAATAAAATAATTTGGATGGACGAGTGCACTTTTTCCACGTCTGGAATATTTAACCGACACAATGAACATTATTGGTCTGTGAATAATCCGCGACAAAATCAAGAAGTGAGACCTCAAGGAAGGGAATCGTTTAGTGTATGGGTGGGAATGTGGCGTAACAAAATCATTGGCCCATTTTTCTTGGATGGTCACCTTACATCTCAAAAATATATATATTTGATAGAGCAAGAAATAATGGATGCCTTATCGAACGAACCATTAGAAGTATTAAGAAATCTATCGTGGCAACAAGATGGTGCTCCTCCCCATAATGGAAGAAGAGTGACAGAGGTTCTTAATTTTTTATTTCCAGATAAATGGATTGGGAATCAAAGGGGTTGTACGCTGGCCAGCAAGAAGCCCGGACTTAAAGAACTACCTCTGTGTTTTTTTGCAAAGTCGATTATATCGGAATTTGCCCGAAAATATGGAAGAACTGCGTTATAATTTGGTGAGAGAAATAAGAGCTATACGAGCAAGAACCATTCAACGCACAATTTACAAAATTAATCGATGAACCCAAAAATTTACTGAATCAAACGGTTTTTCATTTGAATACTTTTTATAATGTTTATACTTTTGCTACTTTCATGTGTTTGTCAAATATTTAGTAATGTATTTGAATTATTTTTTTTTATAAATTTAAATTTGTAAAATTTTTGTTGTTCCTAAATTTTTTAGTTTTTAATGAAAATATATTCTCTAAGCTTTCACTGAAATAACAAATATTCTTTTCTACTTTTTTTAAAAATAAACTCTTTATAAAATCAAATGTCAAATTCTGAGTTCTGGCAATTAATTGACAGCACACTTTTTAACTAATTTTTTTCTGATTTTACTTAAAAAATAGATTAAAATAAATTCGACATTTCATACCTATTTTTCCTCCTCTTCAAGATGACATCATCAGACTTTTGATCGTATGTTTCGTTCCATCGCCATCATCAGCAACTAGCACTGATGATGGATTTCCGCCACGAAACGTCGAATAAATATCAAGTGTGTTAGGTAATTGAATTTAGAATTAAAATTAAAGTTAATTAAGCACAAAATGGATTTGTTTGCCTATTTAAAAAAACAAAATTGATGATGGTTGTGAAGGAACGAAACGTCGGATTAAAAATCTAGTAGCGCCATCTTGTAAAGCAGAAAAAGTAACAATGAGAACGTGGAATTTATATTGTCATATCACTTCAAATAGAGTCAGAAAAAAATAAAAACGAAATCGGGGATATTCGAATACGGTTTTCTTCGAATACCTTCGAGAGTATTCGGGATTTTCAAACTTCCAAGGCGGCATTTTGATTGGCATCAAATTGCGCAACTTAGCCCTAATTTAACCGACTTGGTATCTCTTATAGTTTCCGAGATCCCAATGATACGGCCTCGAATTTGGGACATCCTGTACAGGGTGAGCCAACAATTGAAGGTATAATTTTTCAATAACCTATATCATATGGTTACTAAATGAGCATATTTTAAAATATTTAGAAACTAGGACTGTTACAGGGCGTGTAAAAAAAGTAACACAGCAAAAACTTGAATTTTGACGGAAAATTCTAACAATATATAGCATATCCTCTGGTTAAATTCAATTGTTTTTGAAATATTGACGTATAAAAATTGACATTTAACATCTAGCACACTTTGCAAGGTTGGAAAAGCTAGACGGCTTGACTGACCACAAACCTGTTTGCCCTTTCCCATCTTAATTTGTAATAATCTAACTTACCTTCCGCTTCAGCCAGTATTAAACAAATTTCCGGTTTTTGATTCCTTCCCACTAAACCGGAAGGTTTAGTGGGAAAGCTCGCTAGAAAACTAACCCAAACTAACCTTTTTGTGCTTAGTCAGTTAGTCAAACCGTTTGGCTTTTCAGAATGTGCAAAATGTCAACTGTTTGCAACACTACTTTTTTCAAACATTGTAAAGTATTAAATATTTTTAAAATGTGTATAATACTAAACTAAACTGCAAACTAATTCAAACTATAGTTTTGTGACGAATATTACCTATATAGCACAAACTTGCTCCATCCAAACGTTTACTCACCCTGTATACTAACTAGAGATGGGTATTGCTACCAAAAAACTATAGACTTGTTCGTTGCAGTAACGCATGCTTTGTCTCATTCATTTGAAACCGTTACTTACGGTTACCGTTACTTCGATGTAACTCTCAACGATCCATGGAAAATTTTCAAAATAAAAACTTCAATATTGTTTATTACAATTACGATTTTAGAATACATATACATATACACATCCAAAAGAAGTGGTAAAAAGAAAAGTGATCAATACACAATAAACATAAGTTAAATGTAAGTATAGTAAAATATAAAATATTACACCCCATACAAAGAAAGGAACTAACGTGAGGAATATACCTAAGTAAATGAAAAGAGAGTACTTTGTTGAACGACAACAATAATAAATGTAAATAAAATAATCTGTCTCCTTTACATAATTTATCATTATCCGAGCAAAAAATATAACTATATTCGATATCAGTACCCTTTTTATAAGTAAAGCCATAACCGTTACCTAAAAAATAACGAAGTTAATAGCGATCATTACAAGTAACGCCGTTCCTGCTCATTTCTAATACTAACTGAAAATAGCGGGTTAGAAGAAGGGGGAAGACTTTTCTCCACAAATGAAAATGCCAATCTTTAGTTCAAGAGTTATGCATTTCGATGAGTTCACTCCTCATCATCATACTCTAAAATATAATTTTGTATAAGATAAATACATTAAAATAACAAAAGTACGTAAAAATTATACAGAAAATTTTAAAAAACTCACCGCACACTACTTAGCTGCAATGTTGTATGTTTACATAGCAAACAATGACAAAGGAAATAATAAATTAACAAATTGGTACACATCGCGACATCTAGTAAACACAGCTAAGGTTTTTAAACATTGAATTAATTTGTTTGCTAGGTAAACATACAACATTGTAGCTAAGTAGTGTGTGGTGAGTTTTTAAAATTTTCTGTATAATTTTGACTTTTATTGTAATTTTGTTATTTTAATGTAGTTATCTTATACAAAAATATATTTTAGAGTCTGATGATGATGAGTATTGATGAGTGAACTCATCGAAATGCATAACTCTTGAACTAAAGATTGGCATTTTCATTTGTGGAGAAAAGTCTTCCCCCTTCTTCTAACCCGCTATAATAGCAACTCCACTTCAAGAATGGACTTCTACTTACAACTAACTGAAAATGTTGCAAAATTCTACTGTTGTCTTAGGGCCGTTATGGAGAAGCACGGATATCAACGCAAGAAACAGAAAGATTAATGATAGCTAGTGCAGGTAGTGAATCCACTTTTGTCGCATTAACGAGGAGAGAAGTCTTAGACATAAATTTCTCGTCGGAAAAATCATGTGATAACGTTGCCAACTGGCATATATCAAACGAACTATCATATTCGCACCACAGATAGATCAGATTTGAAATAGTTACTGCACCGTGTGTTCCAATCAGGTATAGGAACCCAAGTGAGACCAACTGGGACGGATACTCAGTGTCACTCAGGGTCAGGGAGTCCTTAGAGAGGATCCCTGTTGAAACACGCGATAATGATGGTCTTTAGAGGTCAATGGAGCTATTAAGTAAGGGAATAGTTGCTGCATATGGGTAAAACTGTTCTGAAAAAACTAGACAACAAAATAATAAGACAATCTGGTGGAACAAGCACCTTCGAGGTGATGCGAGAAGATTATTTAATAAATCAAAACTCGACCAGGACTGAACTGCATATAAAGTTACACTCACACACGTAGAACAATAAGGAAATGAGAAAATCTCAAAGGCAATCGTGGAAGTGAATCGAGGAGGTGACTGAAACCCCCACATGATCCAAAATCTACAAAGTGTTAGTGCTATCTAATCACAGAAGGTACTGTGAATTAGGTAGGTTTGGGTTAGTTGGGATTAGTTTGAAAAAGAATGACAACACCTGCACATCAACATTTCATGTAGAGTTCGCGATGATGCTCACTGAGGTACACTTTCCGGCCTCAGCGATTCTAAATGACCCTATAGTAGAAGACAGCACAAAAAGCAAGCCAAAAAGGCTAAATTATAGCTACGAAAATATCGAGGCCAAATAGAATTAGGTGGGAAGGTGGGTTACAAATCCCCAGGAGTATATCCCATTTTACTCCAAAAGGGACAGAAAGCAATAATTCCACATTTTTGTCATATATTTAATATGTCAATTATAGTACTACGACACACACACGGACGAACGTGGCATCACGGCGACTACAGCCAAGGAAAAAGCAAACATGCTCGCCAAAATGTTTTCATCGCTCTCTACCTTAGACGTGCCCCAAGGCAAGACTCTCCCCACTATACCGAAAATCAACACCACCATGGCAGAAGTCAAGTTTTCTCATCGTGAGATTCGCAAAATCCTTAAAGAACTAGATACGCAAAAGGCATCAGGACCAGACGGAATACCTGCCATCGTGCTAAAGAGCTGCGCCAACGAACTAACACCCGTTTTTCCCAGGCTTTTTTCTCTTTCTTACAGAAAAGGGATTTACCCATCCTCTTGGAAAGTCGCTCGAGTGCAACCTGTTCCAAAAAAAGGCAAGAAAACCACGCCCTCAAACTATCGCCCAATTGCCTTGCTTCCAATAATCTCCAAAGGCATGGAACGTGTAGTCAACCAGCAACTACTCAAGTACCTCGAGAGCAACAGAATAATCAGCAATAATCAATACGGCTTTCGCAAAGAGAGATCGACAGGAGATATATTGGCCTATGTCACTCATACATGGAGTAGGGCAATTGAAAACTACGGAGAGTCTCGAGCGATTGCGTTGAATATTTCAAAGGCATTCGACAGAGTTTGGCATGACGGACTGCTCAACAAACTGCCGTCCTTGGGACTGCCCGCCTCTCTCTGCAGCTGGCTGGCCAGTTTCCTTAAGAACTGATCCCTACACGTTGCAGTCGATGGACACATCTCGGACACATTCACCATCAACGCGGGCGTGCCTCAGGGCGCAATACTTTCACCAACTCTGTTCCTCATCTATATTAATGACCTGCTGATCGAAACGAATAATCCTGTTTACAGTTTTGCAGATGACAGTACCCTTGTCTCCCACTTTAGATCAGAAAAACCCTTACCAGCGACTGAGACTCATCACCGCAGACTGGAGCGGATTACAGCAATTAATGAATACCTGGAGAAAGTTCAAACTTGGGGGACCGAAATTTGGTCCAGTTCAATGCAGCAAAGACCCAAGCAGCAACGTTTACTAAGAGGGCCAATACAGCGGCCCCTGACATTATTATGGCAGGATCGACCATT
Source organism: Pissodes strobi (assembly GCA_016904865.1). NCBI lineage: Eukaryota > Metazoa > Arthropoda > Insecta > Coleoptera > Curculionidae > Pissodes > Pissodes strobi. The sequence continues at coordinate 77,079 of MU183886.1, read as the reverse complement.
CCTTCATACTCGTCAATCGGGCTGCTGGGTGTCTCGGTCAACAGCAATATGTCATGGCATGACCATGTCGCTAACATCGCAAAATCAGCCTCCCAGAAGCTTGGTGCGCTATTTCGCAACAAAAAACTCTATACACCGCAGCAGTTGCTCTTGCTGTACAAAGCGCAAATAAGACCGTGCTTAGAATATTGCTCACATATCTGGGGTGCCGCACCAAAGCATACCCTAAAGCTGCTGCTATTCAGAAGAGGGCTGTGCGTCTCGTCGGCGATCCGGAGTAGACCCGGAATCTGGAGAGTCTGGAACATCGCAGACATGTGGCCGAGATGTTTCTGTTTTACAGATACTTTCACGGCAGATGTTCCCAGGATTTGGCTCGCATAATTCCGCCCCTGGCAACTCCTGTCAGACAGTCCCGACAGACGGCAGGAGCGCACCAGTTCGTCGTACAACTAGAAACACCTAGAACATCGCTTTACCAGAACTCCTTTGTCTGGCGCACTTCATCACTGTGGAACTCACTTCCAGGACATCTGTTTCCCACTAATTACAACCTACAAATATTCAAGAACCGTGTCAATCAACATCTTCGCACACACACCGCTCGTCGAGCGCCATAGGATCTCCCTTTATTGTGTGTGCCACTGCCATAAAAAAAAACATAGAGTATGGTAGAAGGTGAAAGTCAATTATCTCCCTATGATAGGAAGGATAGGTGACAAAACGCCTAAATTATATCGCCCAATAAGTTTAATGTTATTTCTACTTAAGACGCTGGAAGACAGATGACAGATACGTAAGAGATGAGGCCCCACAGGCAAGCCCGCTCAACGAACATCAATATGCATATGAGCCAGGCAAGTTCACTGACTTAGTACTGAATAACATCAACAAACTATTCCTTAGAAGACAAATAGATAGCCATAATAACAGCATTTGTAGACATAGACTTTACCTTTAATAACGCACCTACAGAATCTGTAATAAATACTCTAGCAGGAAGGAGTACCACTACTTCTATGTCAGTGGATAAATACTAATTTCAAAAATAGAGTTATTATATCAACAGTTGACTAAACGACACTGACAGCTAGAGCGAATAGGGGATGTCCACAAAGAGGAGTGCTATTGCCCTTAGTATGGGCAATCCTAATGGATGAATTGATAGTAAAGCGTCCAGAGGTTTCTACTGCTGCTACCTTGCGATTATTGCAAAAGGCTGATTTGCAGGTACGGTCATGAAGCTCACACAACAAGCTTTAAGTATTATTGACAGGAGGAACCATAATAAAATTCACCAAAAAGAGAACAGTGGAAGGACTAAGTGTATTAGTGCTTAATGAGATAGAGATTCAATTTGCACAAGAGGCAAAATACTTAGGAGTCATCTTTGACCATAATCTAACATGGAATCAACACCTACAAAATTTACTTAAAAAATAATAGTAGCCTTCAAGCAGTGCGGAAAAAATGACCACTTTCTTTACGTTAGAGTCATTAGACCATTAATAGTATATGGGTCAGTGGTTGTGTGAAGGCCACTGGTGCCATAAGGACCACTTCAACAGCCGTATTAGAGATCCATCATAGGAATGCCAACAGACGGCATATTTTCCAAATATAGCTTTGATACAACTTTAAGGATAAGTTTAACGGACAAAGATCCATGGAAGGAAAGATCTTCTATTAATGCAAATGTAGCTGTCTATACAGATGGATCAAAAACCGATGAAGGTGTATGTGCCGGTATATACTGAATCAAGCGAAATGCAAGAATGTCACTGTCCTGGCTGAGCTTAGGCAAATATGGAACGATATTCCAAGCGGAACTTCTCGCATCAGTACATCATTGTGCGAATGAGTTGATAAGGCAAGAGTTTACCGGTAAAATCAGTACAATGTACCCTGACAGCCAAGCGGCAATACAAGCAGGTAGCTTAACTGGGCTGGGACAGCATAGAAGCCTTAAAAGAGCCGGGCTGTCTATACAAACTGACCTTAATCTGGGTACTAGCACATACAGGGTACAAACGCAATAAAGAGGCCGACTTAGTAGGCCAAGAAGGAGTCAGAATGGCTCTAAATGAATCAGAACCCTTCTACGATGTGGTAAAACCTGTACAAAAAACTGGCATGAAATTATGGATGGAAACGAAATCTCAAGAATGGTGAAAGAGCAAACAACTTGCTAGAAATGAGACCGGCTAAAGAGTTTATCAAAAAACCATCGCCAAAATTTATAGACTACTAAGCCAAAAAAGAAGTATAGAATAATAGACTTCTAACAAGGCAATGGGAGAAGAAAAACCAATAGGTCCCAGATATACGGAGGATCTGAAAACTAACCTAGGGCATCTCATAAAGAAGAGGGGGTTAGATAAGGAATTCTAAATGCCTTTTGAGGGCAGACAGAATAGATCTGAAAAGGTCGCAGTGTGGAGGCTAATAGTCCGTAAGAGGAGCGGATAATTCATAAGATGCATTTCGTTTACTATTGGTCGAAACAATTGAGCGGGACTTAGAGCGTTTGTTTACCATTTTAGAATGTCTAATAAGTGGATTGCTTTCAGCAGTCCTAGTGGTCCAGTGGTTAGATACTGTGCTTGTGATACGGCGCCCCGGGTTCAATTCCCAGTAGTGGCAAGGCGTGTTTTTTTATAATTTTTTTAAGGTTATGTTGTTAAAAAGTTTTTTTCTTCATATTGAGCATACCTTGGGTTATTTTGGTGAGTTTTTGTTGGTTGCGCCCCCGTAGCGAGCGAAGCGAGTGAAGTGAAGTGAAGTGAAATATAAGACATTCTAAAATAGTAAAAAAAGGCTCTAAGTCCCGCCCAATTCTTACGACCAATAGTAAACGGAATGCATCCGTTTACCATTCCATCCTCTCCTGTCCGTAAGCCCTTCAACTAATCTACTCTAACCTAAGGCCGTTATACACACCACCAACTTCTTACCACATACATTAAGTAGTCGAGTTTATACAGTGTGTCTCAAAATGATGAAAACTGACCTAATTAAATTTATTGTATTCGCCAGTCAAATCAACTTTCTTTTTTAAATGCGAACTTTATTTTTTTTATTGCTTTTCAGATCATATGGGCGATATTAATATAAATGTGTTTAATTATAAAAAAAAATTTTCAATTATTTATTTTGCTTTGGGGTTAAAAATAAGCGAACCAGTTTATTTAATTTCACTATTTTTATTTGTATTAAAAATAAAGGCTTCAATTTTACACTTATCACAAAAAACAAAATAAAATCATTTTATAGAATATCCAAAATTCAAAAGTAACTTGAACTATTTAGAATTACGCCAAAGCAAAAAAAGTATTTAAAAAAATAAAAATAAAAATAAAAGAATAATAAAGCATATGTTCATATTAATAACGCCAATATCATCTGAAAACGATAGAAAAATGAAAGTTCGTATTTAAAAAAAGAAAGTAGATGATGACCCCTTGAAGGCGAAACGCCGGATTCCATCGGATAGAACGGAAAAAGTGGTAGTGCAAAGGTACAATTCAATTTGAACTCCGTTTTTAAATAAGCCCAGGCAAAAAAATAAAAAGATTTTTCTATATTTTGGATTTTTCCTCGGTTTTTTCGCTGATATCTCCGGAAATATTCGGAATTTTAAAATATTCTGAACGGCATATTGTTAGGTGCCTAATTTGACCGGCACTGTGTCTTACGGTTTTCGAGATTCCCATACATAGACTCGAATTCGAGCCACCTTGTACAGAGATCCACAACGCACTGCAGACTCAAAAATAATATCGACAGTATTGCCGCATCCGTACTTTGTTCAGAAATTATATGAATTTTAATTAATATAGGTAGTGGCTATCACAAAACATGTCTATAATTTTGAGTAAATGTCATTAATTTTTATTCCTATTAAAATAACTTATCCGTCATAGGTTTTCGAATAAATAAAAACGTGTTAACATTATCGTTATAAGTCCGAGTACGCTGCGCTCTGTTACTTTTGTCCACTATTTTTATAGTAACTAACTACCTAAGTCTAATTGCAAAAATCAAGGATATAGGATTAAAAAAGCAACTGTTATCCAAGATTATTTAAAAAGTTTATTAGGAAAAATAAAAAATCATTAAACACACAGGTTCTTTCGTAAATGAAAACAATATTTCTTTCGAAAATTTTATGTTTTAGTATTAGTTTGTCTTTATAAATATATTATCAGTCTTCCCAGCTTTTACCGTTGTCTGTTACGTTTTTCCTTTTGGTTATAATTTTATATTAATAATATTAGATACAACATCTTAAAATTGCCTCCATCATATTGAACACAAAATTAAAAAATATAGCATTATTATTTTTGTATATAAAGTACACAATTTTCCTACGTTAATTTTTTAGATATAAAGATACACATTTTAATAGGTATACTAGTAAAAAAGCAATATAAAGGAGGTTATTTCGTGCCACAGTATGACTGGGAAGGCTTTATTTGGTTTCAGTAAATTATAAAATAATAGCAAATCAATTTTTGCACGTTTGGATTTAATGACTTTGTTTATAAAAATCGGGACATTTCAGGCGAAAATTGCAAAGCATTGTACGACAATCGCAAATGGAAACAGGACAAGTGTAATGTATGTCGACTTGGCTACATCGTTTTTTACTGTTGTATTTTTATTTTAATGTATGGTTCCGATGGTGCAAAAATGTGATAGCCATCGCAGGCGTTAGGTACCGTGAATTTTATATAATTATGTATGTACCAATAATCCAGGGCACAGGCGTGCGTTGGTTTTTGTATATATTTTTGAAAAGCTTTAAGGTTAGAAGATTAATAATTGTTTTCTTCGCTGAAATAAAATTTAGTTTATTATTGCCGCTGTTCTTCTTCTAAGCAAAAGCAACGTTTTTAAGGTATGGACCTAAATTTTTCATTTTGTCTTGTAAAAGATGTGGCGTACCTAGTGTTGTAAATGGAAATATTTCCACCGGAAATGGAAACATTGGAAATTTCCAAAGGCTTACTTGAAATAATGGAAACATTGGAAATATTATTTCATATTACGTATTAATCGGAGCCAAAATAAATAATTTAAGACAATATCCATTTGTGAATGGCTTAAAATCGTAGAAGGAGACAATTGCACCATCCATTTCGCTACTAAGGTCTTTAGTGATATTAAGAAGGTGATCCAAGAACATCTTTCACCGTCATCCCCGCTCAACGAAGAGGAAAAAAACTACTTTAATGGAGTTTATAGCTAAAAGAAAAACTGAACTTGTTCTTCCTATTCGTTGTGCTGCAGATTTACCTTACCCAAAATCACAAGGAGCAGAGCTTGATGAATTACAAATCCTCCCCGTCAATAAATGTATACTTCACGTTGGAAAAAATAAACTACATCTTAAACAGGAAGATCTTGTTGACAAAATTGCAGATTACCGTTGCAAAAGCGGTAAATTGTTTTGCATGATTTCATTTGGAAGAGCAGGCATAAACTACATCTTAAACAGGAAGATCTTGTTGACAAAATTGCAGATTACCGTTGCAAAAGCGGTAAATTGTTTTGCAAAGATTTCATTTGGAAGAGTAGGCATAAACTACATCTTAAACAGGAAGATCTTATTGACAAAATTGCAGATTACCGTTGCAAAAGTGGTAAATTGCTTTGCAAAGATTTCATTTGGTGTCCTGGTGGAAAGAACTTTGTACTTGAACTTCTTTATACAAAGTGGCGTCATGCATTTTGATGATGCCAGCTACTTCGGCTGCTATCGAGCGAAGTTTCAGCATCTACAGTCATATCCATCCAAAAAAGAGGAATATGCTAACAAATGAAAGATCAACTAAGTTACTCTATGTATCTCATAACCAAAACTTACTAAAAAAAATAGAAAGTGGCAGCAGGTCACTTTATATTTTTGACGAAAATAGAGAAAATAGCGCAGGTATTATTGACGAAGATATAGAAGAAATGAGCGGGGAAGTTGATTGGCAGGATGGGAGTCATGATAATATAGGCGATGTGTCAAGTGATGTTGTTAATGAAGAGACCTTCCCAAATACTCAAGGCACAACAACACTAAATGAAGACAGTGACGAAGACATGCCTCTCTCTCGATTAGTGCCTATTTCAACTGGCAAATTTTATTCGTAGTTTATTTTTTGTTAGTTTTTACTAAATATCCTCATTTCCTACATGTATTTACATTTTTATAAGTTGTTTTTTATACGTTGTTTTGTCATTTAATAAATATTTCCAATCTATCCAATATTTCCAATCTTTCCAAATATATCCGATATTTCTCGAAATATTTCCGGAAATATTTCCATAAAATATATATCAGGAAATTTTACAACACTAGGCGTGCGACACTAAATAAATTTACGACAGAAAAAAAAAATCACTAAAATCTTCATATATTATTCATACATTTCATTTACGCCTGTGGCATGGATTAAAATTTAAGTCTTGAAAATGCGCTTAATATTACATAAATGGTGGAGAAAATTTATTTAATTAGTTATATACCATGTGCGATCATTCCTCCACCCTCTATATTAATCGTAACCTACCGCCCTTGATGCTTAAATTAAATAGCCATAACTATACAAACGTTCAGTTTAATAAAGTTTTCTCAAAAATATTAAATAGTAATATGTTCTTCCCTGGGTCATCTTTTTCATTGTGGTCCTTCTCCTTGTATATACATTTGGCAGCGTTGGAGAATACCTTTTTGGTTATTTGAAGTACTATCGCAAAATGCAACTACTGTGTATCACTCTCATGCTTCAGGCAATCAATGCACTACTCTACATTCCTAGGCTATATACAGGGGCGCTTCGAAAGAGTGCGGCTAGTTAGAAAATTTCGGGAACGGAAAGCGCTATATTATCAAAAATTTCGTCACTTTCAGTTATAATATCGGAAGTTTAACTGAGGCCGTTATTTTAAGTAAGATACCCTCTACACCTAACCCTACCCGCTTTGAGATGCCTACTTACAAATTATTTTTGTGAAGGTTTTATTTTTTGTCGTATTTGAAAAATATTCTCTATGATTCAGGGAGTCCCAAAAAGCTCTTTTTTTTCAAATAAACATCTTATTATATTTTAATTTTTTAAATTCTTCACAAAATGAAATTCCCTCTACCTACGCTCAATAGAACTGTTTTCGAAATACGTGCAGGTGATTTTTTTTCACAATTCGATTGGCCATATAGCCTAACCGGATATACTAAAACTAACCAGTCGAGTTTTTTGGGTCACCCGGTATTATATAAAATATTGATTTAGTAGGACAAATAGTAAAATTCGACGCGACTTTTCGCTAAACAAGGGCTTTTAATACAACGGATTTATTCCGTATTCTATGCACACATTGTACAGGGTGTCCCAAAATTCGGCTTTCACCAGTGAGTCTCACCAACTATAAATGATAAAAAATTAAATTGCGGCACAGTTGCATAAATTAATGTCAAATAAAGTAAAAATATCCATAAAGGTCAAATCAGCAAAGCCTAACAACACATTAGCGCATTATCTCTTTCGGAAAATTCCTAGATCCATTAATTTATTTATAAATGTAAATCATAATTATTGGTTTTGCGTGAGTAAAAGCTGCTAAAATATTGAATCCAGGTCTCTTTTTAAAAACTAAAGGCGGTAGGTGCCAAAACGAAACGTGTCTGCTTTAAATCTGATAACGTATTTTGTTATTAATAAATCTGAATTATCACTTTAAATAAAAGCAGTAAAAAAGTAAATAATATTTCAAAATGTATGCTTTTTCCAAACATTGTAAACGGTGAAAAAGAGATCAGATTTCTTATCGGCTACGGGTATATTGTATAACCAACCTCGTATCATAGTTAAAGTCCGGAGGGTGCAGTTCAATTTTAGGACATCCTGTACACCTCTAGCCTAACTGGTTTTCTTATCATGCAAAACATGTTAAAAATAACATTAAATAATGGAAGCAGATATGAAATAGGTTTAATAGAGGGGCGATTTCAAAATTATACTTGTACATTTTCAATTTTACCTTGTATCTCAAACACCAGTAGAGTTAAAAGGTTTTGTTTACAGCACCTCGTTCTTTGAAAGATTATCACTCCATCTTTTGATTTTTATTAATAAGGAAGATGAAGATAGTCCAAAAAATATAAGAAAATTCAATACCCTGTATATGATTTGTTTATAGAGATAGGAAATAGTATATTATTTTATATGGAGGAAAAGTAATACTTTTCATGGCGCGCTCGTGTTTAACAGCCGAACGGAGTGAGGCTGGTAATAGAGAGCAAGCCATGAAAAGTAACTTTTCCTCCAAATAAAATATGCTGTTTTTTCTTCAAATGTCGACAAATTAATGCAAAAACGTCTCTTTTTAATAGTAATAATAATTATTATTAAAGATAAGTGGGTTCGCAAGGCGGCTTAGACCGGTGCGGTGTCGGTGAATAGGCTCAGTTTGATGCTATAGTAATGTCACATAAAGCTGTCAGTGGACACTGTCAACATTAATTATTTTTTTAAAATTGCGTCTTCGATTGCGTTTTAATTCCGTATTGATAAGCAGTTATTGAGTAAGTTCGATTAAATAATAACCAATTTGTTCCTAAATTAGTGATTTTTAGAAATGCAGTCACAAATTGAGTGATAAATACAAATTTTAGTTTAATAACTCTTGAGTTGTTGACGCTTATTTTGATGTTTGTTTGTATTGTATCTATGTTGATATGACAACACTTTTACCTCCGCCGGCGGAAAAGTGAAAAGTAAAGCTCCGGCGGAGGAAAAACGAAACTTCACTGTCGCCTACACAGTCGAGTAATGATGGGTTTACTGACGTTTGAAGAAAAAAACTTTTTATACACAAATTGTAGGATTGGCTTCGTCGCGCTAAAATGTCGCCTGAGATGAAACAAATGCGCATCTCAAAGTTGCAAAAAATTATAACACTAGTGATTGTTTAAACGGAACACCCTGTATATTTTCCATCTATTACTCAGTTAATTTTTGGTGATTTCCGATAGCCAAGGCAGGTTCGACATTTTTATCTTTGAAAATAATCGAAAAAATTATACTAGAAAGTATGCCATAACTTAATGCGTGACACAGTTTTTGTTTTTACTGGTTATTGGACGGAAAATATACACGGTGTTCCATTTAACTCATAATTTTTCAACTTTGCGACACTCATTTGTTTCACCTGACTAGAAATCCTGACGGCTCAGAAAAACAGTTGCAACTTGTTTGTCTTAAGAAATAAACGCTATAGGGGCGCCCAAAATCAAACCCACCCGTTTAAGATTAGTTAACGATTCAGTAAAACTATTTATATATAATCCACTGGTTCATAATTTAGAAAGATTTGTAATTGTACGCGATGGCTTAAAAACAAATAGCAGAACATGCGTTTTTTAAAATGTATCATATTGAATTTTTGAAAATGCTTGATTTCAACTGTTTTTGAAATATTGACGTTTGCGTTCAAGATTTCACGTCCACAATTTGGTTTTCAAATACTATTATTAGAAGTGAAATTAGGAAAGTGCAAACCAATTGGATTTGATAAAACGTCAATATTTCGAAAACAATTAAATTAATGTATAAAGTGACCTCTAGGAAACATACTTATTTTCAATAGAATTCAATAATTTCAACTTTGTTTTGTTCCTCGTTTTTGAGCCACCCTGTATAAATACCAATAATTTTAAATCCGTATTGCCTACATAGGGTGTTTCAAATTATAATCAGGAAAAATTGGGTAGCGGTTTTTCCAGTTAAAAATAAGTAAAAATGTTCATCTAAACTTGAGTCCGAAAATGCCTTGTTTCGGGTATACAGGGGGTTGAAATGTAAGAAAAAACAGTATATTAAGATACAAGTTTTAAAAGACTATATTTTTTCGCACGATCACGATATTAGAAAACGACCCGCTTGTGGCGGGTTTCATAATGTGCGTGTGCGCTAAATGTCTTTTGAAACGTGTATTTTTTGTGTTTTTGATGTATAAACATCTTACGCGGCGGTATGAGGGTAAATCTCGGCAAATGGGACGGAAATGTGCAAGCGGCTGTGACATCATAACCATGCGCAGTGATTCTACGAGGCCTGCTCAAATATTTGTGCATGTCGATATAGGATATGTTTACACATCAGTGTCTCGAGTACTAGCAGACTCTCTATATTTTTTTCTATTTTGCAGGTTTTTTAATGAAAAACAATAATTTATTCTAGTCTTGATCAGTAGTTGCGCGGCCATCTTGTCATTTTTGACGTCTTTATTAGTAGAAACCCCATTCAAAGCGGTGTTGCAATTTTTGCTAATGAGCCTTGACATTGAACAATTTTGTTATTACAGAGTGGTCATTTGAATTTTGGCCCATTTTGATCTTATGAATGAAAAAAAAAATAAATAACGAGTTGTGGTTTTCACTGAATAATTTCATTTTACTGAAAGTTTTCTTTGAAGCATATGCTATTTTATTTTGACAACCGGAAGTACCGAAATCAAAATGGCCGAATTTTCTTATTTTAAATGGAAAACCCTGTATATTTTCCCAAAATCTTAGGGCTTCTCCTTCCCTTTTTCAAAGATCTAATACAAGTTAGTTATTTCTTAAAATAATGGATTTATTGAGCTCCAAAAAACGATCGCTTTTGACACATTCTCTCGAAATAGAAGTGTAAAATGTTCTCTTTGAGTAAAAACGGGAACTGTGTGATAATGTTTGCAAAAACCCGGCCAATAATAATAACTCAAAGAAGATTTAGGAATATGTTTGATAAAACTCCACCCATAAAAACGCAATTAAAACCTGGTACAGAAAATGTTGCAATACAGGATGTTTAACACGTAAGAAACAAACAGTAAATGATGGAAATTTACTAACAAAGACAATACAAGTTACGAATGTAACCGAAGAACATCCAAGACTACCAACAAGAAAGCGTTACAGAAATTCCTCGTTGCACAGTAGCTCTCAAACTAAAGCCATATAAGATACAAATTTCACAAGAAATTAAGGAGGCGAATTTTCCAAAAAGAGTACAATTATGCCAGACCATACAAAACTTAATAACAACAAACAGGCATTTTATGGAAAGACTCATAATGTCTGACGAGGCCACTTTCCATTAATTAATAATAAACCTAATTGCAGAATATGATCAGAACAGAATCCCAGACAAGGTCCAAGGAAAAAAATTATGGGCCATTATTTTTTGGAAATTCAGTTGTAAAATCCCGTGCGTATGTTGATAAGCTGGAAATATTTTTTTATCCTCAGTTGCAGCAGGAAAATTTATTTAATTCAGTGTACTTTCAACAAGATGGAGCTACACCCCACTATGCATTAATTACCAGAAATTCACTAAACAACGTTTTTGAAAACAGGTGGGTTGGAAGAGAAGGTTCTATTCCATGGGCTCCTGATTCCCGCGGACTTAATTAATGTCCCAGACTTTTTCTTATGGGGGTTTGTTAAAGAACAATGCTATAATCCGCTACCACAAACGTTAGAACAGTTAAAAGCAAATATCCGCAACGTGATAGAGAACATTCCAGAAGAATAATTAGTCCATAGTTTTAATAGGCTTGTTACTAACGTGGATAAATGTATTGAAGTCGCAACAATTGCAGTAATGATTTTTGTTATAAGTGTAGTTTTTGGTTTATCATCAATGTTTATATAAATTTTATTATTTAATAATAATTGTTATATCTTTATCGAGATGCAGTATGTTTTGAAGCTCAATAAATCCACTATTTTAAAAAATAACTACATATAACTTTTGAAAAGGAGAAGGAACAAACCTTAAGATTTTACAAAAAATATACAGGGTGTTCCATTTAAAATAACAAAGTTGTTCCATACCTTAAATTTGACCATTTTGTTTTCGGTACTTCCGGTTGTCAAAATAAAATGACATATACCTCAAAAAAACTTTCAGTAAAAGGAAATTATTCGATAATTGAAAACCACAACTCGATAGCTTTTTCGTTCGTGTTCGAGTTGTTTAAGTTCAAAATGGGTCAAAATATGGATAACCACACATCAGTCAACAAAAGTAGTGTTGAAAAGAAGCATCTTTCGACACACCTTTGCTTGTCGAAATGGAATCATGTTGAAAGCAAAATAGAAAAAAATATTTTTCATTTTCTTAATTATATTTTAGATTTCGCTTTGAATCTCAGTCGGTGTTACAATCACATAAAAACAAATTTATAGCACTAATGAAATTGTCCTTTTTTACCAATGGCGACCTTGAGACTGTTTTAAATAATACAAATTATGGTACGCTTGTTCGTAAATTTAGTAAGATATCCAAATGCATTAATCAAAACTGAACAAAGGTTAACTTTTGTGGAAAAAGAAAAATTTTCCGTTTTAATATATGCCTGATACGGGGAGCGTCACAAAATTAGGACAGCAAAAAGTAGTTGAAACAAATGCGCATTTTATAATTAGATTAGGGAAAATAAAAGAAAAATAAGTTTTGACATACAGTGTGTCCAAAAAAGTATGCAACATATGGGAAACTTCTTTATTATTGGATACTCAGAAAATTTTATTCTTCATAAAAGTTGGTGCTTGCCCTAAAACAGTAAACGAGTATTTCAAATTTTATGTACTGCTTTTAGTGCGGACGCAAATGTCATTTTTCCGAAATCGCGTCAAGAGTAAAGTGCCTTAATTTATAAAGATACAGCAAAATCTTATAAGGAAAAGTTCTTCCAAATTAAAAAAGTAATCTAAATATGAAATTTGAGTTAAGTACATCAATTTTAAATTTCCCTTTTTTTTCTCGATTTTTTTCTCAAATGTTACGCCATCGGTGAATGCTTTGTTCTTTTGTTATTAGTGTACTTGCCAAGCAACTTCAAAATTTATTTAAAGTAGACATTAGTTACATAGTTGCATAATGGTTCAGTTTTTACAGAGATAAAAGCCAATTTAGGTAGCAGTGTGTTGCAAACACATTTAAACAATTTTGGTCCAAAATTATTGTCCACAATAATTATTACAAAATACAATTATTGGAATGACTGACTCAATAATAATTAATTTCATATGTCAGAGCGAAGTAAAATTATTGCTATTTATTTGTTTTTATTCCAAATGCATGGCCTACTCTTCAAGACCAAATATTTTAAATGGCTTTTTAGGATACTTGGGCATATTTTAGTCATCGGGTGCAAAAGATAAATAAATTATTAGTTTTTTTACATGAAATTAATAGAGTTGGGTCTATTCATGATTTTGAGCGGAAATTTTTTTTTAATGAAAAGTGTTTAAATGTGTTTGCAACACACTGATACCTAAACTGGCTATTATCTCTGGAAAAAACTGCAACATTATGCAACTATGTAACTAATTTCTATTTTAAATAAATTTTGAAGTTACTTGGCAAGTATACTAATAACAAAAGAACAAAACATTCTCCAGTGGCGTAACGTTTAAGAAAAAATCGAGGAAAAAAAAGAAAAATTAAAAGTCGATGTACTTAACTCAAATTTCATATTTAGATTACTTTTTAATTTGGAAGAACTTTTCCTTATAAGATTTTGCTGTATCTTTATAAATTAAGGTACTTTATTCTTGACGCGATTTCGGAAAAATGACATTTGCGCCCGCACTAAAAGCAGTATGTAAAATTTGAAATACTCATTTATTGTTTTAGGGCAAGCACCAACTTTTATCAAGAATAAAATTTTCTGAGAAACCAATAATAAAAAAGTTTCCCATATGTTGCATACTTTTTTGGACACACTGTATATGTAGTACCTGTCAAAAATGTTAAATTTGACTGTTTCGTTATTTATGAACCTATTTGGATAAAGTTATATAATTGGACTAGGAAAAAATTAAAAAAATAATTTTATGAAATTATTTAATTGTACTAGCAAACATTTTAAAAATTAATTTTTTAACATAGTATCTGTTTAAAATGTCAAATTTGACAGTTTCGCTATTTATGAACCGAATTAGATTATAGGGAAAATAAAAGGAAAATATTTTTTTATAATTAGATTAGGGAAAATAAAAGAAAAATAAGTTTTCACATATGTAGTACCTGTCAAAAATGTTAAATCAGATTGTTTCGTTATTTATGAACCGACTTGAATGAAATTATTTAATTGGACTAGGAAAAATAAAAATTTTTTTTTTATCAAATTATTTAATTGTAACTAGGAAAAATTAAAACAATTTTTTTTATCATAGTATTTGTTAAAAATGTCAAATTTGACAGTTTCGCTATTTATGAAACGAATTAGATTAGGGAAAATAAAGGGAAAATATTTTTTGACGTAGTACCTATCTGTAAAAAATGTCAAATTTGACAATTTCGTTATTTATTAACCGATTTGAATCAACTATCAGATTAGATTACGGGAAATGAACGACAGTCAATTATTATAAGCGAACAAATACGCATTTTGGAGTGAAACTTCTTAATTAGCGAGGGAACTAAATCCGAAAAAATTAAACGGAAATCAAAAAATGGAATGGAAATCAAAGTGAAACACTTTAATGAAGCAAATTCCAGTATAGCTAGAGGGCTGACATTTTCAGGACATGTAGCCGGGGTAAAATGAGGAGCCTGGGTGAAAACTGCATCAGATACCTCTCCCCTCTCCTTTTGGTCAGGAGTGGGGGGAGTATGAAAAACTAAAATAATTAATTTCGGGAGAACAAGAGGAGCTACGGGGTTCGAAATTTTTATGGTCTCATGGGGGGCTGGCTACCTTTGACCATATGGGGGACCGGGGCTCTAATTTAAGGGGGATTTTGGGCAAAAAAAAAAACGTTTTTTGCCCATATCTCTGCAATGGAGCCTCGGATCGAAAATCTGACAAGCAAATATGTCGTTCCATGAAGTTGTCATTATTGGGGGAGGGAGTTAAATTATACCCCCACCCTCCAGATACGCAAATGTTTTAGAAAAAATGAGAAAATATTGAAATAAACGTAAAAAATTATTCGGAAAGTTAATAAAAGTATTATAAAACGAAATAAGAAAAAACATTTCAAAAAAAGTTGGAGAAACACGGTTTTTGGAGAAAAAAAGGCGAAGTAGTTGAACTACGATGTCGGGGATGGCAGAAATGGAAGGAAAAAAAAGTGCTTTATGAAAAAAAGTTGAAAAAAAAAACTAAAAAAATTGAGGAAGAAAAGCTTAAAAAAACAAAATCTCTACCTTTTTCAGAAGTTTCACTTCAGTATGGTGCTTATAAAGGTGAGGCACTTAATTTTTTTTAAATGACACACCCATAATATATTTTTTTTACTACTAACATGATAAATCACCATTATTTACTCCATTCCTCAAATGAGAAGTAACATTTCTCACCCTAGGTAAATAATAATATTAAAAAAACCTAGGTCAATAATGAAACGGAAACGGAAAATGTGAAAATGTCAAACTTGTTAGTTTGACAACTAGTTGTCATTTCGGATTATTTGAACAATGAGTAGGAAATTATTAATTTCAAAATCTAATCAATTCAAATAATGATAAGGATTGTATCAGTGATATTAGTAAAAAAATTATATACAGTATGACTCACTTTTCATGACTCCCCATAATATTCTTATTAATAATGCGATTTTGTCAAAATTTAGATGGAGAGAAGGTACTTTGTATGTATGGAGCTGTCAGGAGATTATTAGGGTTTTTTGGCGAGTAACCACGGTTAACTACAAGTAATACTGAAGTAAGTGCCAAGCGGGCACCCCACCACAAATTGTACTCTCTGCTTCTGTCTTCGCCAAAATACCGTAGTTAGATCTTGCATTGCTAGAAAAGAATATAGATATTTTGCATATTTATTTGAAAATGATCAGTTTGATCAGTGCAGAACGTTTACTCATATTTTTAATGACAGAATGGTGGCCTCTGGAGATAAGCAAACTAATGGTATTTTTTCAATGAATATGTTCAGGATACTTTATGCTGTCCAAATCCCATTTGGGGCACATTTGTGTAGGAATTCCGATGCGTATGAGGCTTCTATACAAGAATTTCATTAACGTATAATTTACAAACTTATTCAGAATGGAAAAACAAACATTTCACATGTTTAACGTTTCAAAATTAACAAGCCATAACTCCATCAAACCTCGAGTACCCCACCTCGTCACGTATGTAAGTTGTAGTAAGCCGTAGTTGAAAAATTATTATGTAATGGTGACGTCACGAAACTTCCCCTCACTTACCACAATTAAATTAATCCTCGTGAAAACAAATTAGTATCCTGTAGTATGCCGTGGTTAATTGTAGTTAGCTCGCGAAAAATCGCTTCTTGTTACGATATCTGTCAGTTAGACAACTGAACTTCCAGGCTACTTGATATTTCGAACTATTTGAAAAATAAGTAGAAAATGACTAATATAAAAATCAAATCGAATCAAATATGGTAATATATCAGTGTTAGTAGTAAAAAAAATTCTATATATACCTCGGTTGAGAACGCCATTATTAACCTCGCACATTATATCCTTCGGCGCTCCGCGCCTCAGGATATAAAAGTGCTCGGTAAATAATGGCTTACTTCTCAACCTAGGTATATAATATACTATTATTTTCTTTCAGTTAGGACTAACTCTTCTCATTATTGCGAATTAATCTCCTAAACCTATCTTTAACAGTGATTATGAAATTTCGATTTTGTTTTCAAATTGCTGCCTTATACATGGTATTACAACATTGCAAGGATCGCGATAGCCATGAAAAACAACGGCTAAGATAAACAAAAAAATGTATATAAATATGTATGTATATGTCAATAAACTAGACATCAGGGATAGGAAGATAGGAAGAACAGAATTCGAGGCGTTGTCGGAAAATACAACACACAAAAAAGGCTTAGCATGTGTGTTCACTGTTCAACGAGAAGGATTTTATTTGAACATTTATTAAGAAATAATACTGAATAAAAACCAAAAATATACGGGGCGTGGCATTTAAAATAAATGGGATTCCTTAATTTGAAGGTGTGCGACTTGGACGCTTATAATAAAAACCATGTGGAATAAGTAACGGATATTAGACAAGGTTATCCAACAAGGACTAGACAAGGTAATTTTTTGACTCTCCCTGTACTTTTATAAAAAAAAACTGAAATAGCCATCTTATGTAATTTTCCCCGCGAATTCGGATATGTTCAGCAAAACACAATTGAACATCAAATAAAAATGTTAGGGGTCACTTTGATTTTTTTTTAAATGGAACACCCTGTATATTACTATATTTTTGGACTCTCTAGAAAAATCTAAACACATTTTGTGTATACTATCCTATACCTATCTTTAGCTGTTTACCAAATAATATTGACAGTTGAAAGTCGGTATTTTGACACTTTGCAGGCTCTAAAATCTAAGCCGCACAAGATCAAAGAAAACGGTTTGCACATTCCTATCTTAAGTTTTCATAAACTATCAAATGACAGTATCTTCGAATTTAACCTGCGGATAAAATTAACCGGAACTTTTAAACCTCCGGTTAAATTCAAAGTCACTATCATTCGATAGCTGATGAAAACCCAAGATAGGAATGTGCAAACCGTTTTCATTGATCTCGTGCGGTTTATATTTTAGAGCCTGTCAAAGTGTCAAAATGCCCGACTTTTAACTGTCAATATTTGCTAAACAGCTAAAGATAGGTATAGGATATTATGTGTTGAGATTTTTCTAAAAGGTCCAAAAATGTAGTAATATACCTAGCACTTTTATTTGATGTTCAATTGTTTTTTGCTGAACATATCCGAATTTGCGGGAGAAAATTACCTAAGATGGCCATTTCAGTTTTTTTTTATAAAACTGCAGGGATAGTAAAAAAATCGCCTTGTCTAGTCCTCGTTGGATAACCCTGTACAGGCTAAACATTAATCTGGTACCAATCCTTCCTCCTGCCAAACATGAGAGTTTTCAATTCAATTTCATTAATTTATCAACTTCTATAAAATGCTAATTTACATCGTTAAATCCGAATATCTCAAAAATTATCAAATTTCAGTCATGTTTTATATGACAAAAAACGTTTGCATTAATACACAGAACCGAAAAATAAAATCAAATATAGAGTGCTTCATTTTAAAAAACTTACTTTTTGCTGCCATATTTTTGTGACGCATCCTGTATAATTTCGAATATTTTTTAAATATACGCGTTTTGCTATCACTCCCTCTAGTGGATACGATTTTGATACCAATAGTATCAGTTAAGCAAAAACTTACTTTACTCTATCGTTGAAACACCCTGTACTTATATCTGTTTCAACATAATTAATCTAATAATTAAGTATTAGGCATATATATTGAAACAGAAAAAAAATCCTCGATAACGGTTCGTTTCATAGAAAAAACCAAGAGACATCTTTTGTTCAATTTTGATCAGTGCATTTGGATATCTACTAAAAATTGCGTAAAACAGTGATATAATTTGTATTTTTTAAATTATTTTGAAACATTCTCACGGTCGTCATTGGTATAACAAAAATAGGTTAATAAGCGCTATAAATTGGTTTCTAAGTGATCATAACACCGACCTAGTTCAAAAGCAAAATCTAAAAACCCAATTAAAAAAGGGGAAAGACTATGGTTTATAACATTTTAAAGTTTTTATGAACTTTTTTTACTTATTTTTAACTGCGAAATACGCTGCTGAAGTTTCTCGATTATAATTTAGACCACCCTGTATATTGCGCCCAAATCAGTATTATCGTATCGATCACTCACTATTTCTTTATAGAGGGTTGTAGTTATACAGTTACGATTTCTTATTCATTTTAGGTTGAAAGTAACTGACCCGAGCATCTCTTGATTAAGTATATTCGTTCGGACGTACCTAATACGTAACGTATTTATGCTCCGACGTCATTGATTTTTGATTTAAAGGAATTCTTCATAATTTTTAGGCTTGTAAAGTAGGAGTAGAGAATTAGGTTTTAAGCACAACATTTTAATTTCTTTCGAAATAATGACTTTGAAATTTGAGATATTTCACGATTTGATAATGTGCGAGCCCCTGTATATGTGTGCGTATTGTATCAGATAAGGAAAATAAAGAAACAGAAACACAAAGCTCTCGATGAAACTACATTATAATACTTTTAAATTTCTAACAGAAAACAATTTTATACACATCTTTCCATAAATAGAAAATATAATATATTATTACAACGTTCTAGGAAAATCGTGCGCAACTACATTTAGTAAATCTAGGCAATCGAAAATAAATAATAAATAAATAATTAGCAGTAATACTTATAGTAGTTAACGGTGATGTGTGCTGTTTTGATTTGAAATCACAATCGATGAAATAGTACAGTAATTTCTTTAAAAATCGTGTTCTACAACCAAAATTAAATGTTGACGTTTCTGGTGGAAACGTTAAATTTCCTAAAATCGAAAAGGTGTTTAAAGTAATAAATAATAAAACGTGTTTCGTAGCAAACGAGAATATAAGATGTTAAATAAACCATATAAACATTCTGCTTCAAAACATTTTTCTACAAAAATGAAAAATATTAAAGCATATTTTATCAAAATTACTGCACCGTTTCTGCTTTGTGTAAAATTATACTTTTTTAACGTCACTGTCTTCTTTAAAAAAAATAAAGTAGGTTTCTTTAGGAAAATATATATCGTATTATAAAATATAAAAATACTATAAGCTAAGGTTTTTTCGAACTTGTACTGACTTGGTTATAATTTTTTTGGGCTACTCTATAATACATTATCAAATATTCGCTAGATTCTACATTTATTTACACAACAACATCAACAAGATAATATATACAGGATGGCCACAAAAACCTCCAATCAATCCATGCATTAATTCTAACTATTTACATGTTTAAACAATAATAATCTAAGGACTAACAAATAAATACTTTTATGGACACCCTATATACATAGTTTTGGAGAAGTAGGCCGATTTTTTTGTTAATAGGATCCTTATATACAGACGATTAATAAACTTTCGTTTTAACTTGGGTTTAGCGATATATCTATCTGGATTCTATAATATAGTGTCCAAGAAATATAAGTTGTCGGCATATTGAACTGAGAAATTCACCGAATAGCGAATGTATTTATTTTAAAATTCAAACGTAAAATAAAGTGTGAGTTCAGAAAAAAGCCCGAATTCAAAAACTTAAAGGATTTAGTGATTGGTTTTTAGACATATTTCAGACTTCACAGTCTGAATTTAGAAAATATTATGTATGTAGACAGTTTTATCTAAACCAAAAAGATAAATAATGTCTGCATTCTGACTTAAAAATCTGAATTCAGACTTCTACTTTTAATTCAGAAATTAAAGCCTAAATTTACATTTTAAAGTTTGAATTCAGAGTTTAAAAATTAACTATAGCAAAATCGCAGTGGACTCTTCACAGTTACGTGTTACTCTAAATTCAGGATAAACGGTCTGAATTCAGATTTTAAACTCGTCAAAAAGCCCTTTATATTCTCAAAAGCGCCACAACGTTTTACCTTACATTTTTGCTTTTAAAATATTTTTTCTAGCAAAATATCTAAGAGTAAAGGTAATTTTATCGACTTTGCTGAAATCATTTCTATTGTAAAATAGGTTATAGAGCATGCACCCCACTGAAGAATAGAATCACTTTTTTATATTTTTTTTAACAAAGTACTCGTTAAAAAAGATAGTTTAAGAGTAAAAATGTAATATAAAATCTTTATCTAAATTCAATAGTTTATAAAAAAATTATTTTTGATTCTTGCTGCCTCAGCCAGTTTTGAGGTATTTGAAAAACCCTTATAGAATTGAGGGATTTTGAGGATGCTGAATTAAAATTTGATAAAAAAAATATTGAAATTAAGCTGTAATAGGTAACTATTAATTACACCTAATATTATGTATTTCTCTCATACCTACTCCTAATATAAAGTAGGGGGAATTTATGTATATGTATATTTTGGGCATTATAGTATGAATTCTGGTTTTTTTCTTAAATTTAGAGTCAAGTGAGTCAACGAGACTGTAGAGACTATTATTTTTTTTTATATTTCAGATTCTAATTGAATTCAATCTTTAACTCTGAATTCATGATCTCTAGAGAAAAAATCTGATTTCAATAATTATAAAGTTGTAATTCTTCTGAATTTAGTGAAAACCGACTGACTTTTTTCAGAATTCAGAGTAAAGTTTTAAATATAATATAATGTGGTCCCTCAATGCTTGTATAATACCAAAAAGCCTGAATTCATATCTAATTTAAATTTAAATTTAGACTTTAAAGTTTACAGTCTGAATTCAGACTATTTTACCTGAAATCAGAGTTAAATTTAGTCTCTCTTCTCTAAACAAACACTTTAAGATCTGAAACATATACAAAAAAAACTTGTGTACGTTTGTGTAGTTTTTAAAGTTATCTATATTGAAATTAAATTTTAGACTAATCGATTTACATCTTGCAGGATATTTGTTTGAATTTGCCAACAGTTACGTTAATTATTAGCAAAGTGTGTCGCCTATTAAAATTAATTTCACTTATTTTGTTATGGGAATTTATATTTGGTGCTTTTTTAATAATTATTTACACATGTATTTTATACAAGTATATTTATTGGTTTGCCTTACAGGTAAATTACCGAGCATACAATAGCAATATATTAGTTTTTTGCCAGTCATGCGCTTAGCAATATGCTTTATACTGGGTACCTAGGTACTATCTTATAAAAACTGAACTAATTGCAAGAATGTTTTTATGGAAAATTTATTTACCTTTTTTATTTGTTTTTCCATAAAGCCCGAAAAAGTGTCTTGCCAAGGTTTTAGGGAAATCGACCTTCTTTTCCAAAATAAACAAAATACACACAAGAGCTACCTAAATAAATACTCGAGTTATATACACAAAATTCTACAACCTAAATAGTACTGGAAATCACAAAAAGTATTACCTATGACTGGTGTGTCCGTTTTTATATCCAAACAAATAGGTTAGGTCGTCCATCGGTAGAGACCTGTAAAATTCGCTATTTTTAAATTTGCTTGTGTCAAAATTAAAATGTTTTCTAGAAAACCTTAGAACAATCGGCTTGTGGTGGTACTCCTCGGACGACCATTTTTGCGGAAACTGAACGAAGCTGCCGTACTTTTCTTTGGACTTCTTTATTGGACGCCTCTCGGTGGTCGCCGTTTGCAGCTGGTAGACTGGAGGCGCGTGGGACTTCCCCGGATCATCTTGGGATGGAAAAAATTTGGGATAAAACCCCGTCGAGAAATAAGCCTTCGCCATCCCGCTGGGAGGTAAAACCAGTTCGTGGACCCTCTGTGAAGGCTGCGGAGTCACGATTTCGTTAAAAAAATTGCCAGTTTGCTCGTCGACATTCCTGGTGTGGTGGGCCAGGCTCTCTTGCTGATATTTAGAATTTACGTCGGGAAATCTCACGTAACTGCCATCTGGATGGCTTCGAGGGATCGTGTGTTCTTCATCAGGAAATTTCACCAAGTTTTTCGTTCTTGAATCGCTGCCCAACAAGCTCAGGTCAAAGTATGGGTGATATGTCGTCGCTATAGGGTGGTAGGTAGTGATTTTCGGGGTAGTTGTGGTGATTTTTGTAGTGATACGATTGTCAGGCGTGGTGGCAGTTTCTGTGCTATCAGCCTCTATAGTAGTTGTAATAGTAGTAGGCAGAATCGTGGTGTTTTCCAAAGTGGTGGTTGGACTAGCATCAGTGGAAGTTGTTGTATCAACTTTAGTATGAATGGTAGAATCAATGAAGGAATCTCTGCTCAATATCGTCGTCTCTTCTACATATTTACCTGTAGTTGTAGCTACGGTGCTTGTCCTTATTACTTCCGCTTCCTCTTGAGTCGAAGTTTCTTCGGCGACAATTCTTTGCGTATTGCTTACAGCAGTCATCGACTCAGATTCATCAGTAGTAATTTGCTCTGTTTTAACTATTAACGTTGCATCCTCGACATTCGTAGTGGACAATTTCAACAACTTTTTGAGCTCCTCCTCGTATGTATCCTCGTTATGGTTATCATCTCGTTTCCCCAGTTTGCTGCTGTCGTCCCCTTTGGGTTTTTCGCTCTCCCTAGTCGTGGGTGTGACGATGATGGCCATATCTAGTTCTGCTTGGGGCGTGTCGTTGCTGTAATCGTCGCCGTAGTCTAAACTCAAAGGTATGTCGAGTCTCGTGGGCTCGGAATTAGGTTCGTCGATTTCGAGCATGGTTTCATAGTCTAGAGAGCTTCCAAATCTCTCGTTCAACTTGCTCACCAGGAAGTCCAGGTGCCTATCTTCGTCTAGCTTGATGATCTTGACGCACCGTCCCATGGTGTCGGAGCTATAGCCTTCCGCACAGGGAGGGAGGCTTTCGGGGGAGAACGTTGGGGCTACAAACACGCTTTTCGCCGTAATTCGCCGCCTCGGTATTTCTCCGTCTTCGGCTTGTCTGTGCTGGTTTTGATCGTCTACAAGGAGCCAAGCCTCCCACGATATATCCTGATTCCTTTCGTTCAACGGGGTAGAAGGAAACGAGCAAACTGACGCGAACAAACTTACGAGTAACAGCAAGTAGCTTAAGTGTACCGTGAGCATTATTGATAGGTTGAACACTTTCATAACTAGTGTCGAATAACAGTCACATTATCTTCAACACGTAACACTATACGCTAATATCAATTTATATTGGCACTTGTTCGGATGTAACGATGCTCTTCGGCACAGGTCTAATCTTGAACTGCCACTCTGGAACATCTGGACGGGCCTTTTTTTCCAGTCCGATGCGTAGCGAAAACCTGAAAAGAAAGAAAAATAAATATTATTAAAACAATGATTTTTTGTGCTAGGCGGGCTCGGCGTAAGATTCCATTAAAAAATTGGCTGGGTGCCAGCGTTTGTTGTATTTAAAAGGCTTTGGAGTGGCGGTAGATAGATAGGTGCGATGTGGAAAATGTGGTCGAGCAGAACCGTGTCGGAAATATTAGACGGTCCATTGATTTCGGTTTTTGTTTCCGAGAACCAATGAAAATGTCAATTGTTGTTTTCTGATAAAGTTGAATTTATTTTTATTGGAAATTAAGCGGTCATAAAATTGTAAAAATATAAAAAATCCATATTAACTGGAAAGGCGCATCGAGAAGGTACGCAGAATGTTTGGGCGGAGCTGATAAATAGAATTATTCAAAAGTTAAATATTACGTATATACAGGGTGTCCGGATATATTTTGAATTATTTAAGGAGGCAGAACAAAATGTTAAATACAAGCGTTTTCTTTTTACTTTGACCGTTAGGGTGGACATAACAATTCGTAAATCAACTTTAAAAGCTTAAGTGGAACACCCTGTATATTTTCTAGTATTTAAAGAGACTATTGTTTTATGCCTTGAGATATACTAGGAGTGATATTTTTATCTTCAACTATAACAACTGAGCAATAACTTAAAGTTATCGCTACCATAACCCATAACTACCGATATATCAAAAATTATATTGGTCAAAGGTGGCCAGAAAATATAGAAAACGACGGTCTTAGCTTATATCATCTTTCTGTCAAAGTTTGGGTTAGCCATAATTATTTAAAAAATATGAAATAAGCTAAGAGATCCGGCTTTTATTTTACGACTACCGTTGAACAAGATAATTTTTGATATCTGGGTCGTGGGTATGCCACTATGTGTCTAAGAGGGAACATCCTTGTTCCTTGTACCTCATAGCTCTGTTATATACGACATTTTATGACAAAATTAACGCCTGATATCTTGGTTATAGAAAGATAAATATAAATAAAAAATTAGCCTCTTAAAATTCGAAAATAAACAGGGTATGCCATTTCAAATATTATTTTGATCGCTAGCAACGCTGCCAATTGATTTCCTAATTTTCAAATTTGTAGGGTGTCTTAGTCACAATTAATCAATTTATTTGCATTTCGAAACAACTTTGCATAAAGTAAATTTGAGTGTCTTGTTTATGTACAGGGTAAATCAATTTCTGGGTTTACTATAAAATATAGAAAAAAAACTTTAAATACAAATGTTGCAGGGTTTTTCATGAATCACCAGAATTTATTATCAGAACAAATAAATAAGCATCGCAAAGCTGTCAAAAAATAACAATGTGTGTTTTTTAAATGTATCGCGGATAGTCCGTTCGCTGCTGATTTCGAATATAGCAGGTTTGATCCCTCTATCTTTAAAAATTAAAAAACCGCTCAAAACATTAATCTGTTTGAAAGAGAACGATATAAAATAATGTACTGGTCTCTTATGGCACAGTTTTTGTAATTTTTCTCCTCGTTTTAAAGATAGAGGTATCATTAAATTCAGTAGGTATATTCGGAATCCAGAAACGAACGGACTATCTACAAAAAAAACAAAAGGTGATATATAATGAGAGCTTTATTGCGATGCTCATGTACAAGTATTTGTTGCGATAACAGGTTCCGGCGGCTCTTGAAAAACCTACAACTTTTGTATTTCATTTTTGTTTCTATCTGTTATAATAAACCTGGTAAGCACATCTGTTTAAATATGAATGGATTACGGGTAAGTTTAGATGAAATTCACTCTTTCTTCTAAATGACACACTCTGAAATCTCTACTAGAATCCCAACCAATCCTAAGATATTTATCCTTTGCGGGGTTGCCAAATTAATTTTCTCTCAAAAATTGAATCTTTTTTTTAACAATTTTCAATAGTTTTAAATTTAAATTTAGTGATTTATGTTTAAATTTAAAACCATAGAACCACAAGGTGAAGTTGATGCAGCATTAACCACAAGGTGGCGTCGTATAATACCACTAAACTTGCTATGTGTAATTTTTCCACTATTGTTCATAATGTTAATTGTTGATGTAAAAGAGTCTGTTTATTTCATATTAA
>MU183886.1:29743-48216 GCA_016904865.1 Pissodes strobi | reverse complement strand
TAAAAAAAGAGTCACTTTACACACTTGTTACATAAATAACTATTTTGCATTAATTTGTCGACATTTGAAGAAAAAACAGCATATTTTATTTGGAGGAAAAGTTACTTTTCATGGCTTGCTCTCTATTACCAGCCTCACTCCGTTCGGCTGTTAAACACGAGCGCGCCATGAAAAGTATCACTTTTCCTCCATATAAAATAATATACTATTCCCACCACAGGCAGGCCATAAAGACATTTTGCATGACTTTGAATAATAAATTTTGTATTTTCATATCTTTCTCGCAACAAGTTGAATGCCATTTCATAATTTATATCATTTACTTCAATGGAGTGACTAACCTGCGCAGCATCCCCTTTTATAAAAGAAATTAAAATTATTTTTTTCTTCGTGTAACATCCTTCCGGAAATTTCCCATTAAAAAAAAATCATTTCGATTAATGTGCTGTTTAACTTATTTTTGCAATAATTAATTATTATAGAAGGTAAGATATCGATCTTGTTTTATACGAAAATTTACAGAATTGAAAAAACTGTTGCAAAATGTTAAGAACAAATAAAATAAAAAAATATGAAAAAATATGTAAAAAATGGAATGAAGGACGCTAATATTTGCAGACTTTCAATGTACAAAAGCTACGTTTACTGTTCAAAAAGTATCTAAAAAGGGGAGCGATTTTTTTTCAAACGAAAGAATTATTTTTCGAAGAATCAGTTTGTGAGATTAACCAAAACATACCAATGCTGACAGGTTGTTTAGCAATATTAATAAAAGTAAATCTAAAAACTCCATTCCCAATAACTCTAAATAGTTGTAGTCTGATTCTTTTGTTACGGAAATATAACTAAATTAAATTTCATCGCGACGACAACGATGAGAAAGCAGATTCGGTACTCGTGTACCGATCACTCGCCCAATCCAAACAGATCAAAAATCATGAAGAGATCTAACAATGTTTAATCTAAAAACTCATAAATTAATTTATCCCGAATAATTAATTTATTGTGTTTATGATCGGTTGACAAGAAACCGTAAATCATAAACTATTTACATTTGATTTGATGTGTTGTTTACGCGGTGTCAATTAAGAAAAAGTTGTTCGCGCTGATTATTAAGTGTTTGCTTATGGCGAGAACGATTGTGTTCTACATAGGGAAACTACTGTTAGGGAGGTACGATAAATACATAATAATAATAATAATGTAGTTCTTGATAAGCGAAACGAGTCTTTGGAGGTTTAAGATAATGTTTTGGCCTTATATAAACATGAACAACACTCATTTAGAACACTTACATATACATATATTTAATAATAATGATAATAATGATACTTGGTTTGTTCCTTGGTTGTACGTAATAAAATTATAAATGTTTAAATCCATTATGATACCATGACAAACCACAAGGAACATCGACCCTACCTTAACAAAACACGCACGGAGATAAAAAAGTCATCAGGGTCATGGAACCTGATTTTGACTTAGGGTTTTTATAGTAATCAGCTGCGAGACAATTTGAGATATTTCCACATTTTTCAGTCGACTAAAACGAGATTTTAATTGGGGACAGAAAAAGAGAAATGACATATGATATTTCTAAGAGTGGCGTATATTATGGCTTATTATTATTATTGCCTCATGCAATATTGCATTCTGAGTTAGGCTTATTTAGTTTAAAGTTTCTTACGGACAAGAGGGATTAGGGCTCGGAATTGTATTCGACTAATTCGAATATTCGACTATTCTAAATTCGAATTTTTTGTTAGTTTAAAAAATATGACAATTCGAATATTCGACTATTTGATTAATCGGTAATTCGAATATTTGACTGTGAGACCATTTATTATATAAAAAAAAATATAAGGCTTTCTTGTGCGTAATTTAAATTAACCCCTCTTTAAATTTGCTATTTTAAATAATTCATTTTCAAAATTATTTTGATTATGAAGGTCATGTCTTCGTAGTTTTTGAGAGAAGAATCCAAAATTCGCTTCGTAGACCGTATTTTACTATTTTTGCGGAAAGCGGAAACTCTTATAAAAATGACTTTTTACCTTACAAATGTTTGCCTTTGCTCCATCTCCTTTTATTACGGGTCCCCCTTACCTATATATTCTATACATTAACTTAAAAACGCAAGATATAGATCTTATCAGTTTTATGATTAAAATTCAATATCTGTGTTAAAGATAATTCAACGTTACTTCGAGATAATAGAAAATTCACAAAAAAAATGTGTGTAGTTCACACGCGATAGAAGTGAAAACTTCATAAAACTAAACTCAAAAATGACGTGATGTTCCCAAGCGGTCACCCATCCAAGTAGTAACCCAAGCCGGACGTTGCTTAACTTCAGTGATCGGACGAGAACTACTTTTTGAAGTGTACACTTCTTTAGCACGAGTGTAATTTGCGACGTAATGAAACGACAAAGAGACTTGTACGCTTTCAGTTTATTTTTATGAAGGTTTCACTTCTACCGCGTGTGAACTGCATACATTCTCTCGCAGGCTACATCCTATAGATCTACATATTCGTCTGTTTTTAATGTCGCTTGTTCGTTTAAGTTTCATCGAGTTCCAAATCACACCCAACGGTGCTAAAGAAGTGTTCACTTCAAAAATTTGCATATGTTATAAAAAAATGCCGAGATCGAAAAGAGAGATCGGATAATTATTGTAACAAGAAAACTTAATAAAATGTTTGATAAATGTGCTAGACGAACGATCCCCATTCCTAGAGAAAAATGTTTATTAACACCTTCTACGTATCAGTAGAGACTGCAACTGAGTCCATGAAAAACGGTATGAAAATAACCTAAATTTTATTTCAGATAAAACACATGCATTCCGAAATTTTCAGTATATTTTGCAAAAAATTTAAACCAGATGCTTCGTGTTTAACAACTATTGATGAATTGTTACATTTTATAAATAAATAAGATGTTAAGTTACAAAGTCGATGTAAAAAAGATAGTAATCATGGTCAAAAATTCTGTGGTTCCGAAAGACACATATCTCTACATATCAATATATTTTAGCACACCCATTAACTCAAATATCTTACGAACCGAGATTTTTCACTTCTTAAATTTATAAAGCACATATTAAGAAATTTATTAACAAAGAGGAGCATTTAGAATATTTTATGCTAACGAATATGGAGCGAGATTTTTAACAAACTCAACAGCGAATATATTACATATTAACAAACTTGCTGTATTATCTAATAAGTTGATCCAGATATCATTATATTTAGATTATTTAAAATGTTTTTTTTTGTTTTAAAATTTTAAAATGACTTTTGGTTTGTAATTCCTTTAAAAACAATTTGAATATATTTGTCTAGGTCAATTCGTATATTTTTATTATCATCCTTATCACATAAATTGCCGTTCTAGAGTGCCAAGAGCCGACAAAGCCGTGTATCGACTAGAGGAATCCAGGGCCGGTCTGAAGTCTGAACCATTTCACCCACCTCTGATACGAGCGGGTAAAACGCAAGTTACTTTCCATGATTTAATTGGTTGGAGCGGCAAAAGGCAAAAACCCAAGTTGCAATCCATAATGTTTGGTTAGTTTTGGGTATGGCTTTGGTTAGCACTTGGTTAGGTTGGGTTCTTGCTTTTCTTGAGCCCCGGAGTGAGCGAAGCGAGCGGAGGGCCATGCAACTTGTTATGTAATGATATACTAGCTCAATCGCCAATTTGTAAGGATAAATTTAGTTGGGCACTAATTTGTAGCGAAGGTTAATTTATTTAGTTTAATTAAGCATGCGATTCGTGTTTATTTTCCTGAATGGGTGGTTTGTCTCTTTTATAAACTGAAAGTTCCTAGAGACAATGCGAACTGAATATGAATACTTAAATATCAATAACTATAAAGATAAGAATATCAGAAATTTGCCCTTATAATTCGTGTCTCATAGACCTCAATCTTGCGATAAATTAAACAAAGGAATTCAAACAATATATTAATTTTACAATTAAATTACAACAATGGTATCATATGAAATGAAGATTATCAATATGATTAAATTACAAATATAATTGAAGAAATTATTTGACATAAAGTTTATGAATAAATTGACTAGTAATTAGAATTAAAATTAATGCAAAAGATAAAAAAATTAATGAATGAGGCGATATCACTGGTCTTTACAATTGATTTATCTTCTGATTGGCTAATACTTAGCTTGTCCAACTATTATGTAACCATGCGATCGTATTGGGACCTCTACTGGAACCGCTTCTGCCTGTTCCCAAGTTTATGTTAATGGGTTAATCCAGGGCTTACAGGTTAACCTAGTGTCAGCTCCCTCTACAGGTCTGCTACAGCGACGTGGACGAACACCTGCTACTTGCCAAGCACCAGGTCTTAAAAAACCTAGTCTTAGACCAATGCATATCGCTAATTAAAGAATGTTCAGGGAAATATCGTGTGGACCTCAGTGACACTGTTACACATGAGGAAGCGATCAACAATTTGAAAATTTACTGGTTAAAGTAGGTATAATCAGAAACTTAAATTACAATTTTAAGTTGAGCAAAAATTATAAATGACTACTGTTACTCAAGATATCATTTTCTCTACTTACAATATGAAATTTAAAAGAAATAATGACTGAAATTTAAATTCAAAAGAAAATTATGGAATTGCGTTCCAATTAGTGACTCTCGGCAAACCTAAATAAAAGATAACTTGAATTTAATGATAAATAGAAAAAATAGAGGTACAACCTCTCTATAAATGAGTCTTATAACTCCAAATAAGTAATTTCAATTACTTTTTTTTATTTGGCGCTTGGCACATAAACGATAATTGAGCCTAATTACGCCTCAATTAATTAAAGATATAGATAAGATAATCACGATCTCACACCGAGATAGAAATTTAGATAAAAGTTTAAAAAAAACAGGTAAATTTACACATGTGAGATTAACCTCTCATAAATGCAAATTAATGCTGGTACATCAGTGTTGAAACGAGACAAGGCGAGTGCTAATAATTATATGCTTGATGTAACAAATAAACTGAAAATTTAATTAAATAAGCCTGGAAAGAAAAATATTAAAACCAGCAATACTATGAGGGAACATTCGAAGAAATTCTACCGAAAATTCAATTTACTACCTTTACAGGAATACATAGAACTTACTCCAAGAATTCCCCAAATAATACTGTTCAATTTGAATGGAAATACGTAAAATAATGTGCGTGATCGCTAAACGATGAAATAATTACGTACTCTGTAAATTTGGACTAAACCACATTCAAATTACATGAATTTGACTAATGAGAGACGCAATTATCCACCAATAAATCGGCATCTTAACCCAACGGTCACTACAAAAATTAAGATTATTGAAGCTGGAAGCTAATTGAAAGTGTAGTATAAAAATGCTTAATTCTTACTTTAGCCAAATACGATTAAGCGAATCAGAAACAATCATTAATTATGTACTTAAAAATGAAAAAAATTGTGAAATATATTGCAAGATGAATAAAATATTTCAAGATTAAAAACCAGCACTCACCCGTGTCAGCGTCGCCACAAAGATAAAACGACCCCGCTTTCAAAATTCAAGACGTTCCACAAATCATGCTTTCCGATGTTTTAATTGGATAATTTATATCATGTGACTACTACTATAGGTCACGCAGCGTTAAGCAGAAGAAATACCAATATGTACTAAATATAGTAATCTATAGTAAATGAAGTTCATAAATTGTAGGTATTAAATACCGCACTGCGCGCCCCAATTACCAACCACACGAGATAAGCCCATTCACGAATAGATGTCACTATTAAATATAGTAATCTATAGTGAAACAACTCCACAAATATAAAATAGGGTACTTATGCTTCCAAATAATTACTTGCACGAATAACCCATTCGCGAATAGATGTCACTGGCAACTCAAATCACAAACATCTTAAATCATTCGTAATTGAACTGAATTTAGTGGAGCGGAATAAGCTTATATTCCGTTGCAGTTATTTAGCCTCTCGTCCTCTGATTACGGTGATCCTATTAACGGTGTGTTAAGCCAAGTCGGCACTACTAGACATGATGCATAATATATTCACTATAGATCAGTCCACACTGAAAAGTTAGCGTGGCGCCTTATGGCAATGCTTTTCTTATGGGTAGGAATTGGCATTGTTGTCAACTCGGGCGCCTTTTACTAACGTATTAGACGTTGATAATTATATAATGGGTACAAGTGGTGGAAGTGTTACAGAAAATGTGACCAAAGTGGCTGATATGACTGGTGTTAGTGTGAAAACAGTTTTTCTTTCAATTAAGGAGTAAGCCAGTGCTGGACCCATTATAAATGGAACAAAAAGAAGAAAACAAGAGGTTAGTCAGTGAAATAGTCGTGACAACAAATATGATAAAGCAACCAGTGAAATCACTGGTGTTAGTGTAAAAACAGTTTTTTTTATTAAGAAGGGAGCCAGTGCTGGACACATTATAACTGGAACAAAAAGGAGAAAACGAGAGACTAGTCAGCCAAACAGTCGTAACAACAAATATGATGAAGAAACCGGTGAATCACAGGTGTTAGTGTAAAAACAGTTTTTTTCAATTAAGAAAGAAGCCAGTACTGGACCCATTATAACTGGAACACAAAGAAGAAAACGAGACGTTAGTCAGTCAAATAGTCGTGACAACAAAAATATGATGGAGAAATCATCACCATCAACAATAATCACGATTAAATCACTGGTGTTAAGGTAAAAACAGCTTTTTTCAGTTAAGAAGGAAGCCAGTGCTGGACTGATTATAACTGGAACAATGAAGGAAACGAGAGGTGAGTCAGTCAAATAGTCGTGACAACAAATATGATGAAGAAACCAGAAGTCTTATAAGAATATTTTGGCAAGTGTGAACTAAGACGAAAATTTTCCGAATTTTGCCCGTACCGGGTTGAGGCGACTATTGCTGGAAAAGCGATTCATATATGGGAAAAAGGACCGTAAATCAATACTTAATGCTGGTGTATTTTTAAATGTATAAAATACTGTACTTTATATATTGTATATAAATTGTATACAATATAATAGCATGTTACCTGTAACTATTTTTTGATTAAAAACATTTTTTGTTTTGGTAAATTGCTTAAAATAATTCTCGCTCAAGAAAGTATGCATTTATTCAACTGCCTGCAGAAAAGAGGCTAAAATCAAGTAATATGTTAACATCTCAACGACGTTTTCCATAAGCGCCACGCTAATTTTTGAGCATGAACTGATCTTAAAGTGAGCCATATTTCACGCGACTCAATCTTCCTGCATCTAGCAGCAATTTTCAGTAAAATATATATTGGCCGCCATAGGTAAGTGAACACCCAGTAAACGTTAACGAACTTTGATGATTTTACAGAGAGGATATATTTTATTTATCCTAGCAATTGATGAGGATTTCAAAAGAAGCAGAATTGTAGGTTGGATTATGAGAAGCTGGATTGTACATTCGTAATATTGCCGAACGCATAGGGCTCAGTGTCACTACTGGGCGAAAATGGACGGAAATGGTGAAGAACGACGACGTATACGATCTAGAAGACCTAAATGTACTACTCTTACTGAAGATCTTCGAGACAGTTTTTCCAAAACAGGAGATATTGGCGATAGATGGAGAGGTTTAGTTAATCAGCAAATCTCCATAAGGTAAGTGTATCGAGGAATTCGATCTTTTGGGCTTAGATCGTGGAGACCATTACTTTGTTTGCCTCTTACTCCACACCATAAAGAAACACGTTTAGAATGATGTAACCAAAGATTCAACTGGAATGTGGAATTTAATAGAGTCGTTTTTAGTGGCGAATCCCGATTTTGATTGTGGGCTCCATGGTGATCATAGGATGGCCAGAAGATGCCAAAGAATGTTGCAACATCATTCGCCACTTACTCAATATCGCATGGTTTTTTTAATGGTTATTCCACCAACATTAAACCCGCTGCGTTACATCAATATGGCAATATTAATGCCATACATGCAAGGTCTTGAAAACCCAATTTTCCAGTAGGATAATGCTCGGCCACCTACCGCCAGGGTTACCATAGAACGTACCGAGAACGCCCCAACATTAATTCGCTTCCATGACCATCTAGGACGGCGGACTTAACGCCAATCGGACATTTGCAGGGTATGGTTGACATGATATTTAGTAATTTACAACCACCCTCAAATGA
Organism: Pissodes strobi; assembly: GCA_016904865.1. Taxonomy (NCBI): domain Eukaryota; kingdom Metazoa; phylum Arthropoda; class Insecta; order Coleoptera; family Curculionidae; genus Pissodes; species Pissodes strobi. Next base: position 40,014 of record MU183886.1, on the reverse strand, counting down.
TGTTGATGTTCTTCAATGATGGATTTTAGAAGCATAGGAAAGAATATCACAAGCTGGCATTGATTTGTTCATTGCCAGTATAGGTTTGCAGAGTGGACTGGCAGCATCCTCACGAAATAGAGGCAATCCGACGCATTATTAGTACGGACAGTGTCACACTGTGTACTGGTACTTTTAAAAAAATGTAAATTTAATACCTTCTTAATTTAATTTTAAAAATTATTACTCTTTTTTATTTTATTGTCAGTAGTAATGTGATTAATTTTTTGATAGATTTTTTTTTTGAAATTTTCATCAATTGTTAGAATCAACAACAAAACATATCCTCTCTGAAAATTTCATTAAAAATCGTCAGCGTTTACAGGGTGTTCATTTACTTAAGGCGGCCAATGTATTTCAACTACCTGGATTTTCAACCTACCTTAACACAAAGTTCAGAAGTAGGAATACTCCTTTTAAAGGGATTACTTCTCATTTCTTTTAATAATCAGGGTAGGAGAACAGTATTTACCGAACCATCGATTCCTATAAAAAATCGTCAAATATACCCCGATACTATTTGAAACATATTCGCGGGTAATATAGCATAATATTTTGAAGGTATATTAATTTTGTATTCTATACGTGACGAATAGTTATGACGAATCAGTTGGCTTCTTGGTTGAAAAAAGGCTATTAAGCTTGGCTTTTTAACGGTATTGATATATATTTTGAAATTTGAAATTTCCTTATCATATTGATTTGGCTTACATGACATCACGCCACTGCTTTGTGCCCGGTTTCATACAATGTGTAATGTGACAGCCTGTCGGTAGTCGCGGCTAGCTAATGACCATCGTAAATTAGATTTTACGTATTATCAACTACTTAAGGTAAATGTTTCGAAGTTATGAACGTTCTGGAATTAATTTGAATGTACATATTATTATTATATTATGTTCGATCAGCTTCCTCATTCGGCCAAGCAACCAAACTGCGGTAAATCAACTCAAGTTCGATCAATTATTCAGGAAAAGGTTTTAACTCCAATATTGCCGGCAGTTTGTGACGTAAAACTGAATAGGCCATTAAATTAAAGTGTTTACCTAAATTCGCTAAACGAGTCAAGCATTCTCTTATCAAGAAGTTCTGACGTATCCAATGATTTCTGTTTTCGAATTAAATACACAAAAATTACGGAAGCTTCAATGGTCACGGTTACGAAATTAATCGAATATCGTATTAATGTTAAATATGAAACTTCTAATGTGGTGATAAGCGATACGTATGAAAAGTGAAAATACTTAATTATTTTGTAAATTCCTAAGCTCTGTTTGATACAAAAGCCCAGATGTTATCTGGGACAAAATTATAATTCTTACTACCTATAGATACGTGGTTGGTTGGCTAAAAAGCCCAGAGGTAGCAATCATTTTCAATTTGTGACCCTTTTGGAAATACTAATATAGGCTATAGGTAAGGAGATGCCTTTAAAACATATTAGCTGTTTACTAGACGTGCAAATTCAGCTTTTTAATGGGATACCCTCTATAATACTAATTTTTTCAATTATTTTTAGAATTCGGTCCAAAATGCATATAACATATATATATAATATAGCTTGTATATCTAACCTCAATAATTTCCGAAATATTAAGGTCTGGACATTTTACACACGTTCACATGGAGGTCTTAGGACACAGCCTAAAGCGGCCAGAACCTTTCCTTTTCATGTCAATCTACGATTTAATTAAAAATAAGTTGTTATAATCGAATATTAAAATATTTAAGCATATTTTAGTTTTATTCAGTCAGCAGGATGCGGGAGGCATATACAGTAACAGCACCCGCGCTAGCTCCTTGCCATAGGGCGACTGTAATATAAATGTATATTCATGTGTTGGGTTAGTTTTTGTTGGGCGCAACCAACAAAAGCTAACCAAAACTAACCTAACTCTTCATGTATTAGGTGTGTTAGGCAGTTACATTTAATGTGCATTTATATTACAGTCGCCCTATGGCGAGGAGCTAGCACGGGTGCTGTTACTGTATATGTGTCCGGGGGACAATTCACATCGAAAATTAAAAAAGGATTAACTCCAAAACGAAAGTTAACTTAGTTTTTCATGTATATGTGTTCAAAAGTAGTACCTATAAAGTAAGAGTGTTACAATTTGAATCATTGACGTCCGTGATTAATAGGTATTGAACAATAACTATTAAGGTATAGATTTTTCATTTTTAATCGCCTTAGGGACGAACCGAAGAAAAATTATTGGGGAGGGGGGGAGATAATTAAATTTTGCCAACAAAAAACACTTTTTGCTAACAGTCATATATTTAAAAAATATATATAAATGAAAATGTATGGTTATACTTTTTAAAAACTTGATTATTTTATAAATAAAATAATGGTTCTTTCTATCTAACATTTATAAAATTAAACCAAAAATTATTAATTATTAATTTTTTAAGCTTAGACCATGCTGAAATAATTTTGGACACATCGATGTTGTTCGTAATATCTTCTGTTAAAAAATGTCATTTATGGTTATAGTTAAATCGGAGCCTGGCTTCTGCAAAAACGAAATAAAAAATAAATAGGTAAGAATGAAAGTGCAAGCCTTTATAAAATAAGTTAGCAATTTAGATTGCAAAAGCTACATGTAGCATGTAAACGTGGCGTAAAATTTTCAAATGTATTATATAGGGTGTCCCATTTAAAATAATGAATTTGCCTCACGTTTGTTCGTCTAGCATGCTACTGATGAAAGTAAGTATGCTAGTGACAAAATGTTGCATACAACTTTTTTGAAGCGTATAAATCAAAAATCGTTGTAATTGTACCGGGTGGTTAAAAATAGACACCTAGCAAAATTGTAGTTTCAAACGTCAGCATTTTGACAACTTGATATTAGACATCACGTTATATGAATTTTGCTTAGAACTCTTCACACACAATTGAAAAATGTTATACAGGGTGTTCTGTTTAAAAAACCTGAAATTTATTTGATTTTGCTTCTATGGTGAAAATTCAAATCGGATAATAACAAATTCGCGGCTTAGGTATAAACCAGATAATATGATACCTGCACCTGTATGATATGTTACGAAAATGATCACTTATTTCGTAAAGCAGGCAAGATAGCGAAAAATGGTGAATACAAATGTTTTAGAATTTTTCGAAGAGCATAGACAACAAGCGTCGATAGCCACCGGGATATTTTGGCTTTCAAAATCCCGCATGCGCACTTTATGTTTTTAAAGGGGGGGGGGGGGAGTTGAAAACTAGAATGAAAACGTTTTGTGCAATTTTATCTTATATGCATCATCATTTTTGAAGTGAATGCTTCTTTTGCAGCATGAGGGTGATTTTTCAAAGCCCACGCTCTTAAATTTTCGTCTTGCAAGAGAGATAAAGTATATGACTCTCTCTCTCTCTCTCTCTCTCTCTCTCTTATGGAATCGGTAATTTTGACTTTACGGTATCGCCCATAAACTAATGAGAATATTCTCCAAAATATATATCATCTGACATCAGATTATTAAGTCTTAAATAGGTCTTATAAAATTAATATTGCCCAATTCCTATTTTGAAATAGTTCTAACTAAATGCTGAATCCTTAAAGTTCTGACTAAACGCAGTCAGTCACGAAACCCCACACATAAGAACTATTTTACTAAACTAAAATTAATCCCATGGCAGCGATAATATATATCATTAGACCAATAAACAGTTAATAAAAATATACTAGACCAATGAGTTAACATGTGAAGTAAATGTATATAGCCCGTAAATATTTACAGGGAAATTCAAAGTGATTATTAAACAAAACTAATCTAAATAATTCCCATGGCAGCGGTAATATTATTACATCAATAAACAGTTACTAAAAATATACTAAATCAATAAGATAACCTGTGATGTAAATATGTATACATATAGCCAGTAAGTATCTACAAGTAAAACGAAATGAGCTCAGTTCGATACCGCTATCAGGGTGAAAAATTAAAGTTACAAATTGCAGTTATGTGCCATGAGGCTTAGAACCAATTACAGTAAAAATAAATCAATTAAATATCATAACATTAGCAAAATGAATTCTCTACTCGAGACAATATCAGATAGGATAAGAAAACAAAACGGTCGCGATTGAATCGGATTTCTAGAGGACTCCTACCTGTTTTGCACTATAACAGATAGAATTTCGATTCCCTGAAGCCATTAAAATGTTTTGGTTATTTGATGATTAAAGTATGTTGTCTTATTTAGGGCATTAGTTATGGTAGTATTGCCTATTTGAAAAAGCATACTTTTAATCATATATAAACACATTGAGACTTATAGGCAACCAGCATTACTCGCAGTTCTTACATATTATATATTCGCAGTGTATATGGATCTATAAGTTAATGTTATTACTCATTTTATTTTAAATGAAAACTTCTTTAGGCGCGTTCAGCACAACGCCCTTTTTAAAATTATTAAATTTCGTATTAGCCTGAGCATTATAAGATCCTTTACACAAATAGTGCACTATATAAAAATCGGCCTTTCCCATTGGTCGATTCGCATGGCCCTCCGCTCGCTTCGCTCGCTACGGGGGCTCAAGAAAACGAAACTAACCAGGTGCTAACCCAATCTAACCCAAGACATACCCAAAATCAAGAAAAAAAGCTGTTTAGAAACATAATCTTTAAAAAATAATAAAAAAAAGCAACGGGGTTCGATTTAGCCTAATTAAAAAATATATTTCATACCTATATTGAGCAAGTGTGTTATGTTAGAGCTACGCAATAAAACAATTAAAAATTATGGAAATTTTTTTAAAATACGGCGTAGAATATTCTTAAGGCTTGCATTATTATTTACCTAAACTGGCCTTAATTAAATATTCCTTTACTTCACACTATACAGGGTGAAGGGTAAGTCAGAAGTGTGGTCAACTTTTAATTTTGAACGGTTTAAATGGGAACACCTTGTATCTGTTGCGTTGGATAGATTAACTCTTTTCGTTGGTAGAAAATAGGGGTCCTTAATACCTAGAGCAATTTTTCCAAGGTTTCAAAAATTGAGAAACTCCTTGACCTTTTTCCGATTGTCTTCGAAGTCCAGGACTTTTCCCCGACGACGGAAACCCTACCCTGTTTTGGTATGCTAAATGCGTAAAATATAATTTTGCGTACTGTCGATCAGAAAGTATTTTTCCAGCCGCTTTTAAAGTGTTGTTAGGATTATTTCATTGTTAGGTACTTGCATTTCTAGGGACATCCAGGTTTTTCACCTGTGAAGGATAAATAGTACTAATAGTTGTGTTTTTTTAAACTCGTCACAAAAATTAGTACATCTGTTCATAATAAAACGATATATTTAATTTCCATGAACTTATAAAAATCAACGGTACCTTTATCAGCATCGCATGACAATAGTCGATAAAAATTAATAAATTATTGTAAATTCATTATTAACATTTAGTAAAGATAAGAAATCTCCGATGAAGCTTCCATATTTCCATTTAAATTTTAGAATATTCCAGTATTTCACCATCGATATATTTTAATTCACCTCTTTGCAACAATTCAAACACCCCGTTTAATGTTTATCATGCAGAATCTAATGTATGCACTTCAAGAACCTATTTTTTGTCTGTCAAAATGAACGGCTAATATGTTTATTCGGTTTCTGTCACACCCCGAAATCGATTCCCGTCTCTCACCTGGGCTAAACTCTGGAAATATGTCAAATCCGTTCACGTTTTTCCAAAATGGGTTGATCGGTCCTTAAAATAAACAAAACGCGCCGAACAAAAACACTCGCGGTCGGGTACTCTCGACTCTAATCGTATATATTGCAATCCGAACAGACTTCGCAGTACTACTGGACCATGTCCGGCGAGATAAACACTGAAAAGTCAAGATGTCAATAGACGGACCCTGGGGAACTGATTGGAACCAGCCGCAGGGCCGGACTCGGACGCCTTATTTTTTTTATTCACAGCTCATTTAAAATTTTGAAATTGCCTTTTCATGCGCCAATCTATACGAATTTTGCTTATTATTCTCCAAATAGTTTTAAAAAGTGAACTTCTGGCTCATCAGGCACGCCACTGACACTGGTCAAATTCTAATTAGAGTTACAAAGTACTCCCTTCTGCGTACACCGAAATTTATACCTATATCAGAGAATCTAATGTGCGGTAATTTATTTGGTAAAGCATGCAAGCTAACAAAATATGTTGTATTATAAACCTAGTAGTTAGGTTTATGGTTGTATATAAAAGTGTTTGGGTTTTTCGAAGAATAGAAGATAAAAATAAGTTTATTTATACGATTTACCTCCAGTAAGCCGAATTATGTGATAGCCACTAGCCTAAACCAAAACTAACCCAAGCTAATCCGATTCAACCCAAACCAGAGCGCACCCTAGTCTCTAACCCGAATTAAACACCTGCACTAATCCCAACCAACCAAACAAGCGGCTACCCGCGTTGATGAAAAAGAACCAATCAAGAGCGGCAGACCTCAACGAAACTAACCAAAAGTAATCCAAACTACCCTAACCCTAATCCAATTTGAATAATAATAAGCAAAATTCGTATTTATAATATTCCATATATCTAATTTGAATAGTTGGATATAATATAAAAATATTACCTTTCAAAATGTCAATTTTCCTACGAGCCGCTTTTTTGACCACTCTGTATAATTTTTAAAGTAATAAAATTATTTTTCCTAGGACCACTTATGAAAATGAGAAAAAAGAACAGTTAACGTGGCCAGAGTCCAGAGAGCGCCTTATACAATACGTCAGTTGAAAATTTTTTCAACGCACGTGGTGCAAAGTACAGGGTCATTTTTTATATTTTCCCACCCTCTTTAACTTTTTTGTGCCACTGTGTAGAAAAAATATGTAAATAGGAAAGTTGTAGTGCTTGAGAAGTAGTTCTCAGAAAACATTTTTTTGTCTATACAGGGTGTTGCAAAAAGTGTGAAAAACAAAAAAAAATTTTTTTAAATGGAACACCCTGTATATTTCTCCTCAGGTGCTGATTACAAAAATATATAATTTGTCTACATTTGCTTAAGCCATTTCTGACCTATTTAACTTTAAAAGTTGAGTTAAATAAAATAAATCATTGTTTTAATAATTATTTATTATTATATACAAATTCGTATCTTAACATGTTTGATAATAAAAACTTGAGTATTTCAAATATTGTTGAATATGCCCACTATTGATACAATCTCGGAAGTCGCTTTCTAATTTATTTGTTGCATGGGTAATAAAAATTGGATTGTTCTGGTTAAGGTCGTTTATATAGTATACAATTCTCACCCTGAGCTCTTCAATAATGGCGCTTCTTTGAGCATAAACTTTGTTTTTAAATATCCCCACAAAAACGCATCTAAGGGCGTTAGATCTGGGCTGTTCGGTGGCCAGTGGACGGTTCGCCGCCTATTATTTGAGCAGATTGGCGAATTGGAAGTATACCAAGAGAATCTCTGTTTCCTGATTTAAAAATTGTAAATATCTTTCGCCAGTTAGGGAACCTCCATAAAAAATAGAGCCAATAATTTGACATAATAGCTGTTTTTGTCACTGTCATTCACGGCTATTTTGACACATTTCATATTTTTGTTAATGGCGAGCAAGGCTACTTCGATTGGTTTGAATTCATGCTTTGTCAACTTTTAAAGGCAAATAGCTCGGAAATGGCTTAAGCAAATGTAGACAAATTATATATTTTTGTAATCGGAGAATAAAGATCTTTGGTCCTGGGGAGAAATATATAGGGTGTCCCATTTAAAAAAAATATATTTTTAGTTTTTCGCACTTTTTGCAACACCCTGTATAGACAAAAATATGTTTTCTTAGAACTACTTCTCCAGCACTACAACTTTTATATTTACATATTTTTTCTAAATAGTGGCACAAAAAAGTTAAGGGGGGGTGGGAAAATATAAAAAATGACCTGTATTTTAACAGGACTCTTTTTGAATAGATGGCGGATGCTGTCAACTTTGTTCATTTGACATCTTGACAGGACAACGCGGCGAGTACTTTTCATTTTTCAACACACGTATTGAAAAGTAGATATCAATGGGCGTGTGATATTGATCGTTTCCTTGAGCATCTGAAGAGTGCGTTTTGTGTCTTTTCATAGATGGTGGTAGGATAATAGTGTACATTAGTCATGTAAAAGTATATTTTCAACTTCGAAGAACTTCTTTGTTTGAAAACTAGTACTTTCAGCACTCGTTATGTAATATGTTTCGTTTTCTACTCTTCGAAAAAACCGTAACGTTTTTGCATAACTATGGTTAAAGCTCTGCACGGAAAACTGTTATATCGTAAGGTCACAAAAAAACTACCTCGCAGTAAGTTTTGAGAAAATTTACTCGTATTATTGATTATAATTATTATAATAGCGGAATTGTGCTTAAGATTACTTACTCAGGTAAGATGACATAGTAACTATATCAGTTCAAATATACGTGCCACAAGTACGTAATTGAATTTCATACGTGGCGTAATCACTCAAAACATTAGAGCCCGTCCGATTGCGTTGTTTGGATGTGATGTGCGTTGTTTTCGTCATTAAAGTAACCTTAATTCTTTTAGATCGTAATAGACGCCAAATATTTTTTACCTCGTAAGTTAAGATGACATAGCAGTCTTCGGCTTAAGATAACATAGCATATCCTCTTACCCTGAATTTCTTACGTGTAAGAATATTCCGAAATTATCAGAGGAAGTCTTCGTGGTCAAAGGAAGATATGGTGAAGGTCATTGAAACCGTCAAAGAAAACAAGATAGAGTGGTTGAAGGCGTGAACAACATTCAATGTGCCGCAGGCCAGACTGAGTCGTCATTTTGTAAATGTTCCTGTAAATCTTGGCCGTTTCAAGCCCATCTTTGAATCGGCCATAGAAAACAGTTAGTGGAGCTTTTACTAATTTTTAAATAAAGTTTCTTTGGATTTACCACCACTGATATCAGAAAATTAGTATTTGAATTTGAAAAAAAAACAGGAGTATCTGATAAATTCGGTGCTTAAGATACGCAAATGGCAGGTTGGGTTTGGCCGGGATTGACTAAAAGGGATTAGGGAGCATAATATCTCGTTGAGGGCCCCTGAAGCTACTTCCTTAGCCAGGGTAAGATCTCCAAAAGCCATAAAAAATATTTGCATAGAAGGGGAAAATCAAGTTGGTGAATTGACAAGTGCAGAACGTTGCCAGAATGTCTCTATCGCATGTGCTCACGTTGCTGTGAATTTCGTTCCGCCTGCAATGATTATTCCTAGAAAAATCTTTAAACTGGAATATTTTGATGGTGCACCTCCAGGAATCTTGCAGCTATTTTGTGAAGGTGGCTACATAGTTGGGCACTTACTTGTCAAATGAATGAAACATTTCGTCAGTTCTACAAGGTGCTACCCTAAAAACAAAGTTATTCTTATTCTTGATGGTTACAGTAGCCACAAAAACCTAGAAACACTAGAATATGCTAAGGCATTGCACCCACAGGATGCAGCCACTGGACGTCTCATTTTTTGACCACGCGATGCACATTAAAACCGTGAAATGGCCACCTGGCTTAAAGCTTACGCTGGTAGAACTGTAGGGCTTTACCATGTTGGCAATATTTTTGGGAAAGCATACGGAAGTAATGCCACTGGAAATATAACAAGTGGCTTTGAGAAAACTGGATATGATCCGTTAAGCTATGAGCTATATGAATGTTACTTTAATTTGATTGAATAAATTTTTACTCAGGAAACAAATGTATTGATTATGGGAGATTTTAACAAGTTAAATTACCCATGCACAAACTGTAGCATTAGTTTGCTGCTTGAGCAAATTTTTAATATTTGCAATTTAAACCAGACAAATCATGTTCCGAACGTATTTAATAGGTATTTAGATCTAGTCATATCGAATATGTTCTTGACGGAGGTTTTCAGATCCAATACGTTGGTATACGAATAACTGTCATTCTGCATTAAATTTTTTATTAAAAATTGAAAATAGTAGAGGGCAAAATACTGGTTATAAGCCAGTACATAAGTATGACTTTGCTAAGGGAGATTTTGATTTGCTTTATCGATTAATATCGTCTTAAGACTGGAGCCCCTTGTTACAGTGTTCGGACGTCAATGCCTCGGTGGAGGTCTTTTATGATTTGTTGTATGGTTGTTTGGATCAGGCTGTTCCGAAGCGTAGGGTTGCAGGTAGCAGATTGGGGCGGGGGCAATATCCCTCCTGGTTCTCGTTTCATTAATTAAAAA
>MU183886.1:0-25499 GCA_016904865.1 Pissodes strobi | reverse complement strand
AACATTTCTTACGTTAAAAGCAGAAAAGGTCATGCTAGGATGAGTGGGATGCCAGGAGAGATGTTGCTTGAGAATATACATTATGGTGATTCCTGGAGCATTGCAGATGGTTTTGAAAATTATTTCAGTTCTGTTTATGATAGGGATGTGGGTACAGATCCTGTCAATGGTCGGTGGGAGGGTGTTTGACTTCCAGTCGATCACCCTAAATGAAATAAAGTGTACAAGATTTTAAATCTAAAAAATCAAGGGGTGTTGATGGTATACCTAGTTACATCTATAAAGGTTCTGCAGAACAGCTGGCACTTCCTTTATCTCATCCTTTTAATCTTTCTATAAAAAATAACCTATTTCCAGAGAGTTTTAAGATACCCGTCATAACACCAGTTTTGAAAAATGGAAAAATAAATGATATATCTAATTATAGACCCATTAGTTTGATCAACACCATAGCAAACATTTTTGAAAAAATAATGCACAATGCTGTTTATGACTGGATTGGACCTACGATCTCCAATTCCCAGCATGGACTCTTGAAAAGTAGATCAACCACTAGCAATATGTGCTGAGCATGCTGCTGAGGTAATTAAGGGCGGTGTTCAACTGGATATCAACTACACCGACTGTGCCAAGGCTTTTGACTGAGTTAATCAAAACATACTTCTTAAAAAGCTTGTAGACCAGGGTTTTTCTGAACGCTCATATTTGTCCATAGAGTCTTATTTGAGATAACGGTTTCAATCGGGGAAAGCTTTTTTAAACGGTTTGTAAGCACGTCAGGAGTGCCATAGGATAGTATACTGGGGTCTTTACTTTTTATCATTCTTATTAATGACTACCTTCCGTCACAAGAGACTCTATAAGCCTTCCTTATGCCGACGATTTTAAATTATACAAAACTGTATATTCCACTAATGACTCTGTTTAACTTCAAGAGGATTTGAATAGTGCATCGCCTTGGTTTGATCTGAATGGAATAAAATGTTCTGCCATGTCGTTTACCAGGACGGTTCACCCATTAATCAATAATTATCACATCAATACCAAATACTTAGAACGGTAAAGGATCTCGGAGTGTTTTTCCAGTGCAACTTAAAATTGAATGATCATGTTGAATATTGCACAAATAAGGCTTAATGCTATCTGGGGCTTGCACATAGAATACGCCCCTATAGTCTGGATGCCTAATGCAGCAGCAAATGTTTCATTATTGGTGATGTTACGTCTACGTACGCCACTGCTAAGCATAAACAATACTAATACCCTGTATTTCAAAAATTAGGCTAAGAATCCTTCTACCCACTTTTGAAAATTCCGTTGAAACGTGAAAGTTTTTCATGCAGAACAGCGAAACCATGTAAATTTTTACCTGAAGTTTAATAGAAAAACGGCACTACTTGTTAGTCAACTGAAAAGTAATTTCTAAAATTCACGCCAAACTTCAACCAATCTGAAGCTTTTCAATATTTGAGGCAAGTTACATCTATATTTTTTTATAGAAAACTCCTATCAGTTTACGACATTTCTAGATCATATAAAATAAAATTAGGATTCTCAACCCAGTCTTATTCCGGCCCTGTCCACGATCTCTAGGTCACATGATCGCATTGAATGAAAGAAACGAGTGCTTTGGCAGGCACAGTGCGTTCGTTTTACTACACACTTTTACTACTACTGTTTACTACACTTTGCCTTTTTTTGAATGACGAATGTCGGTGCATTTTTATTACGATTAGCCCGAAGGGGTGCGAAAGTCCATGAGCGGAGACACAAGGAGACTCGTATATTACAGTTGCTTATTTTTGCTTAAAAAAATAATAAGCACTATTTGCCGGACGAAATACGAAGCTCGGTCAGGGGAGTATCTATAGGAAATGATCGTCTCTTTACCAGGAGGCAAGGACAACTACTTTAATGCACAACGTTTTCTAATGTGAAATATACCGGGTTTTACATTTATATTGAACAATAGCCGAGAACCCAATATTGCTCTCTGTTATTATTAAGATAAAGGTGTTAAATATGGAACCAACAAAGAGTATTTTATCAAATGAAAACAGGGCATACAGGGTGTGCTATTTAAAATATCGTCATATTTCCGCCTTAAACCGCAATCATGTGATTGCGATGAGAGGATCGCCGTAGTAAAGCATCCGCCAAATTATGTCTCATTTAGATCCATGACATCATTTGAAAGTTGGCGGTATTTTCAAAAACGTCGCCATGTACGTATGGGGTAATGGGACGTTTGGATTTGTATTATTTTATTTTTATATAGACTACAATAACACCTGCGAATCAAATCTTCGACGACACTTTAATGATTAAAATCGGTTAAGCCGTTTACCTATATACCTATACGCGAAAAACATAAACCTCCCTTTAGCACGGGTAAGTATCAAGGGATGGCGACAATTAGAAGAGTACTGTTAACTTCACGAATGGCCCTGCGCTTCCTCTGCTCGCTTCAGGGCGCAAACAGCCAAAACTAACCCAAACTAACCCAAGTTTGGAAAAAAAACAAACATAACTTTAAAAAAATAGACTCTTGCCACCGACGGGAATCGAATTAGGGACGCCCGTATCGAAGCGCAGGATCTGACCACTGCACTACCAAACCTGTTGACAGAAATTCGAGCAGAAATTTACTGGACCCTAAAGACATGGGTAATTCTATGCATTCTGCCAACATCGCGCCCCCCTGTGTGGAATCGGGAACATAAAGACGTCACAGGTGGCGCCATGGATACAAATGGGAAATAATTTGACAAATGTTTTACTAAGGCAATCCTCTCGTATATTTACCGGATCTCTCAGTGCTTGAATTCTTTAGTTGAATTAAGTATATTGGTTCCTAATCTATTTTTATGCGAGGGCAATAAATTAAATAGCATTGCTGTCCCGCGGTATATATGTATGAACTTAGTTTGAACAATAAAAAATTTACATAGTCATGTGCCTACGAAATATAAACGTACGAATAACAATAGAGCATAAAATTAAAACCAAGTCCTACTTGCTGCAAAGTGGATTTAGGAGTTTCAACAGGTGCTTTAAAAATATGTATCTAAATGAAATAGATCCAAATAAAAATAAACACAGATTTTGATTCTGAATATAATTCATTTATTATAAGTAAGTAATCGATTTTTACATATTATTTACATAATTATTTTTGGGTCGCACAGAATGAAATGTCTTTTTCAACGCCGCGCCGTATGCTATATTAAATTTCTCTTGTTTTCAAGACAGTTATTAGTGTTTTATTTCTGTACCTACTAAAATTTTCAATGAAATTGTTTTTTCCCTATGTGTGCATATTAAGAAAAAAATTGCATGCCCTTCGAAGAATATTTGGAAAATAGGCTTCTATTGGTAGAGTTGTCAACTCCAGAAATGAGACAGGGCTAAAACGGATTGAAAAACGAGCCAAAGAGGAGCTACATTAACAAAAAAAAAAATGAGTGTGCTTGTGGACCACACACCGGAAGCCTACAGGCCTACACAGTATATTAGGTACGCACGCACCTCACGCTTCTAAACTGAAGTATGTCGGAGCACGTTGGCATATGACGCGTTCTGTGTCATCGCAGTGGCTTGCTCGATGCCCGCAAAAGGAACTTTTATTCAATTTAATTTTATTCTTTAGGGGGTCGGCTTAGGGTTAATGGCGGGTGACAAAAAGACTTTAAATATTGCCTTTTTTTTTTTCACGTAACAGAAACTACCCCTAATAATAATTGTGACATCGCGAATTGTGGTATATCTCTCTATCTACATTCGATACACATTTTGTAATGTTATAAGTCACACATTTTATAACATTTTTGTAACACGTTCACCAGCTTATTCTCCATACCTATAGAAGTTTGACTTCAAAAAATGATATGATTTGATATTTATTTATTAATACTATGTAAGTGAGAAACTCAGATTTATACAATAAAAAAAAAATGTCAATTCATAATAAAAATTAGTCTAGTTAACTAAGTTAAAACGGTTATGAAAAAAATTAGGCAACTGCATATAAATACTACGTGATGTTGAATTATTATTGAATAAAGAACCCTAAAAATTGCTTATTAAAGTAGAAAAATATGATGCAAAAAATCCACATATATATCCTCACTCTTATCGATGAGCTTATAGCGGCATCGATTAAGCAGAAAATTTAGAGTACCTACTTATTTTCCTGCATAGAAGGTGCATCCTTGTTCCAGAATGCACTTCGATCGAGAAAATCATCCAGTAACAAGACAATGATGTATAGAGTGATGAGTTTAAGCGCATTTATTTGGTGTTTTAGCTGTTATTATTTAAGTTTTAAACCGGATCAGGTATTTTATTAGAAATTTATGAAAAGGCTAGGAGAAGAGCTGAGGCCAGCTGAGAGAAGGGGCCAGTTGCAAATGTTAGGGGAAAATTCCAAGATGAAAAGGCTAAAATTGCCCCAAAAAGAGCTAAATTGGCAACATTATTTATTGGCAGTGATGTAAAAATTATAATAAGCCACTAATAGGCCCTCATAGATTTTGTTAGTTATAAACATTACATTTTTTTTTAAATATTACAATTGATAGAATCGTTTACAGCAAATCTTAGCAGTACCTTTAATAGGTTAGTTAGGGTTAGTTATTATTCACAATTTTTGAAACAATATTTTTTTTTTGTAAAATGTTCGATTTAAGCAAATAACTGGTAGGTTGCGCATGCGCTTATTTGTACTCCTTCCTATCTAGCACACTATAAATTTTATTTACAAAAAAATAATATTTAACATTTAAACTGTTTTTTATTTACATAATGTGATTAGAGAATCTAGATTACGAACCCAGCATAATATGTTTGTTTATGCAACAAAGCAAACATCATCGCTTATGCAGATCTAGCCAAGAACACCGAGAGAGCCATTCGATGTTGTTGACCTAGCCTCTAATTCTGACACTAATTACTACTGTTTTTTTTTGTTCATTTTGGAATAGTTTTGGGTGTTTCAGTTGAAATGGTAGTTTTTTAAAAGAGCAATTTTTGCGTAAGAATTTGTCGCTTTCGGCAACTTTATCACTCTTTTGCTAATATTAAAAAATCTTCGTTCATCGTTCGACGAACGAGTCTGTGTCTACCGAAGGAAGGCGGCATGGGCGAGCGATGTTTTTACGTTCCTTTATTAAATTTAAGTTTAATGTCTCTTATTAGCTAGCATCGACAGATATTGTCCATATCGTAGCACTGACTACGTATAATAATTCAATGTTTATATTTTGTTTTTTTATGAGCTTCCAGTTGTTTTCAGGTGAAATAACTTATTTAAATATTCATATAATGCTAAAGGTTTTGCTTTTATTTACAAAATCACTTTAGAACTAGCCCCTATGGTAAATTATGGTGCTTACGAGCACACTGAAAAAAGGATCATTTGCCATAAATGCGTATGACTTTCAACCAAATGCTTCGCGCTTTTGAATAGGTCCAAGAGCGACCTCTCTTGATATAAAACCATAATTCTCTTGCCATACATTGGATAAAATTACTCCAGAAAAACGCTTATTCTATTTGTTCAAAGTCAATAAAGGCTTAGATCAAGACCGATAGCAAAGGTGTAATTGGCACAAGAACCAAAATGTCTTGTTAGAAGAAATTTTTCTTTTGAGCTACACCCGTGTTATTTTAGATAAAGGATCACAGGTTTTAAATCGAAGAAAGTTTCTCTTCGCCCAAATACTTGTAATTTTGATATGAAACTTGGATCTCTTGATCCAACAACTTTAGGTCTCGGCTATAGAGTAGCATTCTCTTGATCCAAGAGTATTTGATCTTGACTACCGAATGCAGTTTTCTTAAACCAAAAGCTTTTGATCTCCACATAGGACTATTGGCTGCCAAAAAAGGTGCACATGCATGAATATTTCTCCCGAACGGAACATTATAGTACTCTGCAACTGCATTTGGGCAATGGGGTACTTAGCGGATAATTTAAACCCAATTTTTTCCCATATGCAATTACATAATAGTGCTAGTGCTTCGAAAAGAAAAAAATATATGCATTTATGTTCTTTTGGCAGAAAAAAGGGTTATGGACATTCTGAAAGTAATTGAATTGAAAGGCAGTAATAAATATGGTTAGAAAATAATATATTTTTTAACATTTAAATTTCAACAATAATCAACATTATTAATAAACATGATGTATTAAATATATAGCATTTAATTTAACATCCTTACTTGATCTGATGACGTCAGGTTGCTGATGGAAATAGCTCTCTTAAGTCTCATTTGGTCCCCAATGTTAAGAGTCGAGAAATTTATTTTTTCCTCATTTAATTCTGAAGAATTGACATTTCATCAATTATTTGTTCTAAAAAATAATATATTTTGTTATTTTCTAGACGCTGCTGTCTTTTATTTTTGAACATTGTTATATTTTATTACTTATTATGCAAAATTTTTTTAAAAATATTGCCTGCAAATTGAATCAGGTATATATGCCGCGTATATATTAAATTTGGATAAATTTGACTCATAAAACGAATTATTCGATATCTCCCAATTTATCACCTTCATCCCATTGCTTTTTATTAGTTCAAATCTTCATTACATCAGAAGGAAAAACTTTAACCGAAACTTTAACATTTAACCAAAATTCCTAGATTCATGAACAAAATTAAATTCGGGCAAACAGAAATCGTTAAATCTCCCCTTCCTTCCCTTTTGTGCGGATCTACACTTCTTAAGGGGGTTTATCAGTGAAACGAGATTCCGACGGCGTGCCTTTCTAGCAAAGGCAAGCTATTCTTCGTTCTCTGTCTAGGCACCGCCCACCGATTCGATTTAAGCTGTGCGAAAACAACACTGCATTTTACGTTACATCGCGTCGCCGGACTGCCACGTGACCACGTCGCAGTCACCGTTGGACCGTCGATAAGCACATTACGTGTGCTTCGAGACGGACAGCATCAGCAGTCAGGCAAAATATGACAAAATCTCTCGGGAGAACGGGAAGAGCTACTGTGTTGAAATTTTTATGGTAGGTGCGCTTCATGGGGGGGGCTACCCTTGACCATATGTGAGACCGGGGCTCTAATTTAAGGGGGGGTTTGGGAAAAACCACGTTGCACGCCCACCTCCCCGGAAACCCCAAAGAATGGGAAGAAATGGAAAAAAAGTAAAACATTGTTCGGAAACTTAATAAAAGTGTTATAAAACGAAGAAAAAAATAATAAAAAAAAAGAGAAGTTAGAGACACGCGGTTTCAGGCGAAAGTATTCAGCTACGAGGTCGGGATGGCAAACATGGGGAGAAAAAAATTCTGATAGAATTGAAAAAAAAACGTAAAAGATTGTTCCGAAAGTTAATAAAAGTATTATAAAACGAAATAAGAAAAAAGTATATAAAAAAGTTAGGCGAAAAAAATGCAAAGAGTTCAAGGCGGGGATGGCAAAATGGAAAGAAAAGAAATGATGTATAAAAAAAGCAAAAAAAAAAGTGTTGAAACGGGAGCAAAAGTTGGGGAAAAAAGCTTAAAAAATAATAAAAACTCAATTTACAATATTTCTTTCAGAGGTTTCACTTTAGTTGTGTGTTTATAAAGCTGATACATTTCTTTTTTCATGATTTTACTTTTATAACTTGGATACGGATGCTTATAAAAACCAGTTCTCTTGAAATTTGTCAGTCATTTATAAGAAAGAAAAATAAGAAATTTGTAATGATAGGTTTTTAATATAATTATAAAAATTGTGCATTTCAAATAAGAAATGGTACCATCATGTCTTTACAAATAATCTAAAAATACCTACATATTATAATATAAATCCATATAAAAAATATTTAATTATCTCGATGGGGGTTTCTAATTTTTAGACCTCTTGCAAATATAGGATCAACAATTTCTGGAAGAAGGCATTTAATGTATTAAATAACGTAAAAAGACATCGAAATTTGCAGAATTAATATACAAACCTATTTACAAAAAAATGCATAATAATATGTCGTAGGCTTCGAATGTAAGCATAATACGGAAGGGATAAAAAAATTTTATGGAGAATTGGGAAATCTTGGCTTACTCCCTATGTGTCATAGTTCGTTCATATATTATGGCTTGCGTAATAAATGATGAGAAAATGGAATCTATGTTCATAAAATATATAAAGCTATCTAAAAACAAAATATAAAACATACTTTTATATTTAAGCACATATAGATATAGAAGGTAGTTTGTGGATGTTCCTTTATTTTTCTCCTGTTTTAGTTACCCTCCGATTCGAGCTCCCCTGTGTTTGTCTATAAACTAAATGTCCTGCATTCGCTCCAGGACGAGAACCGAGTGTCCCTGACTAAAATCCCTTGTGACAATGTTCAATGTTATATTTTTAGTTGTTTAATTCGAAAAAAAAAAATTTTTTTTAAGTCATGGGCGGACACTTTCTTTTATCAATAATATTCGGTATGATACCCTCCGGGGCCCCACTAAACTTTATATATTTAATCTTATTAAGGCTAAATAAGCCCCTTATTATTACAGATAACACTACTAAATTTCAACAAAATCGTTAAGAGGATATTTAAGATATTAATTAAAAAAACGATTTTTTTAAAGTTTGACATCCTGTATCTGGGAAACTATGCATTTTCGGACCCAGGTTCATATGAGAAAAATTTAATATTTTCTTATGTAGAATCTCTCCTGAAATTATTCTAACGGTATTTTCGGACACCCTGCATATCGTTGAATTCATCTTTTACTGGTTTATTTAGAAACATGTAAGAAAAAAGGGCATTCTATTTAACTTGTATAAAATAGGGTGACAATTAAAATACTACAAACAATAAAAGATCGTTTAACTAGAAACATCTTTTGTATTTTTAATTTTTTTTGCAGCACTCATAGATTTCGAGTTAAGGTATGGGCTCAACTTAAAGCGGCCACCCTGTACATTATTCAACAAACAAAATCAAAAGTTGTTGTATTTAGTAGTCTGTTAAAACAAAACTTACGTTGATGCCATTAATTTTGCTGACTTCTTTTGTTCTCTTGATCTTCTAGCGATCAACATTTTTTGACAAATACTACTGTTTTTGGAATCAGGTCGCTTTCTTCCCCATATTGATACAAAAACAATAAAACAAAGTAAGAAAAATCGAGATAGAAAGGTGCAAACCATTTTGCTCTATCTTGGTCAATGGCCGATTTTCAACTGTCAATATTTCGAGAACAGTTGGAGATAGGTGTAGAACATTTTTCATGAAATGTGTCTAGAATTTGATGTAGAATCTAAATGTGCAATAATATGCGAGGGCATTCCATTAAAAAAAGTCAATAAACGAATGCCAGGTTTTTATGAAGCACCGTGTATAATTGAAAATATTTTACGGTATGCGACACGACATATCCTACATTTTTTGTATTTAACATTTTTTTATCTCTGTAAATAGGGAGATACGGGACAGTCACACTAATGGACCACCATGTAGGTATTTTCCCCTTTATTATTATTATTCCTTGAAAATAGTCATTATTTATCTATAGGTAATAATTATTGATGTAGATACCTTTTTCCAAATATATAGGCTCGTAACCTGCCTAAAGTGTTTAGAAGACCTTTTTATATTTTATGTTATAGTCTTTACGAAGTTAATTGAAACAGTTGGGGCTCTTAATAATTTCTAATTATTTTGTGTATGCGCTCGCCGGCAACTGAGAACAGACTATGCCGACATTAAATTAAGAGTCCCAACTTTTTCAATTGACTTCATAAAGACGATACCTACGTCTAGACTATGTAGAAGCGAGCCGATTGTTTATCTTATCCTTCGTATTTTTTGAATCCTACAGTAATATTTGTTTTATCATTCAAATTTTGAATCTCGAGTGTGCGGGTCGTTCTGTAACTTGTGATTTATTGTGTTTTGGTTCTCTCAGTGCTTTGTTTTATTGTTTTTGTATCAATATGGGGAAAAAAAGCGACCTGGTTCCAAAAACAGCAGTATTTGTCAAAAAATGTTGATCGCTAGAAGATCAAGAGAACAAAAGAAGTCAGCAAAAATATTGACAGTTGAAAATCGGCCATTTACCAAGTTTGACAGCCTGTAAACTCTAAGCGGCTAAGGATAGAGCAAAATGGTTTGTACTTTCCTATCTTGGTTTTTCATAAGCTATTGTTTGACACTAACTTTTTATTTAACCACAGGTAAATTTAACCTCTGGGTAAATAAATACAAAGTTAGCGTTAAACGATAGCTTATGAAAAATCGAGATAGAAAGGTGCAAACCATTTTGCTCTATTTTTACCCGTTTAGATTGTACAGGATTATTCAACGAGGACTAGACAAGGCTAATTTTTGACTTTCCTCCCTGTACTTTTACAAAAAAAAACTGAAATAGCCATCTTATGTAATTTTTTCCCGCGAATTCGGATATGTTCAGCAAGAAACAATTGAACATCAAATAAAAGTGCTAGGGGTCACTTTGATATATTTTTAAATAGGATGCCATGTATATTATTGCATATTTGGATTGTACGAAAAAGCCTAGACATATCTCATGAATAATGTCCTATACCTATCTCTAACGGTTTTTGAAATATTGACAGTTGAAAATCGACCATTTACCAAGTTTGACAGCTTGTAAAATCTAAAGGGCTAAAGATAGAACAAAACGGTTTGCACTTTTTAGATTTAACCAGATGTTAAAAAATCCCGGATAAATTTAACCTCTGGTTAAATAAAAAGTTAGTGTTATACGAGAGCTTATGAAAAACCAATACAGGAAAGTGCAAACCGTTTTGTTCTATCTATAGCCGTTTAGATTTAACAAGCTGTCAAGCTTGGTAATTGGTCGATATTCAACTGTCAATATTTCAAAGACCGTTAGAGATAGGTATAAGACATTATTCATGAAATATGTCCAGCCTTTTTCGCACAATCTAAATATGCAATAATATACATGGCATCCCATTTAAAACATATATCAAAGCGACCTTTAGTTCAATTGGTTTTTGCTGAACATATCCGAATTCGCGGGAGAAAATTGCATAAGATGGTTATTTCGGTTTTTTTTTTATAAAATTACAGGGAAAACAAATAAATCGCCTTGTCTAGTCCTCGTTGGATAACCCTGTACAGCCTGTAAAACATGGTAGTTGGCCGATTTTCAACTGTCAATATTTCGAAAAACTTGGGGATAGATATAGGGCATTATTCACGAAATGTGTCTAGAATTTCACGCAGAATCTAAATGTGCAATAATATACATTCCATTAAAAAAACTCAAAAAACGAACGACAGGATTTTATAAAGCACCCTGTATCATTGAAAATATTTTCACAATATTTACCACAACATATCTTACAATTTTTGTATTTAACATTTTTTTATCTCTGTACGGGTCTTTGTTACACTAATGCGCCACCTATATCTGTGGAAAGTTTGAGAAGCGATTACAATATCATTTAGAACAGTCTACAAAATAAATAATAATCCCAAATATTATATTTCTGAAAACTGGTTTCGTCCAGCAAGCGACCGCCCGACCGGCTCAGGTTGTAAACAACAGCAACAGACACACACCACGTGGCCTCGCGTCGATGCCAGCTTTTACCAGAAGAAATAATTCTAAATAAATTCATGTGTTTGAGCGACAAGGGGGCGTGTCGAATCAGCGATTTTGTCTCAAAATCTTTATTCCAGGATTATGGACAAACTATTTGATCGAAAATTTTTTTTCTTTTATCAATATGTCTAGATTATGATCCACTAGGGTCGTACAGACTTATTTTTTCTGTTATTTTTTTCTCCTAATATATTAAAAGCTAAAATTAAGAAATTAAATTTTTTATCACTGTACTGCCCTAGATTCAGTAATTCTAAGCGAGTTTTATACTTGGCTAATTTTCTTTATTATGCATATTAACGAAGAAAATCGGGAACAAAAAAAATACTGCTGATGAATCCCCTTAAACAATTTGTTGTATTTAATCGAGCAGTTAGTTATATTTTAATAGTAGTATTTTTAATGTTATTTTGTTAAATTGCTTTCATTTACGTAATTGTTATGTTTTCATTAAAATATACCACCAAACCGTAATGCTCTTGCTAAAATGTGGTCTTGATGTATCTAAATGGTAAACTTTCTTGTCTCAACCCCGTTTTTCTTTTGCTGAAGAGTAAAGGTATTAGTACAAAAACTAACAGTTTTGATCCAAAATGTTCTACTTTGTGTTTAGACCTTAGACCCTTGCTTTTGTGCTTAGATCTTAGGGTATTGAACCAAGTGAAATTATCTTGGCTCAAGACCGAATAGTATTAGTTACGCGATCAGTATGCCCATTCCGCCATTATGAAGAGCGTATACAGGATATGTTTAATTTTTTATTGCCATAACTTCCAAATTTTGACCATAAATCTAGACAAAAGCTTAAGCTGTATGGCGAAAACTACTAATTTTATTTATACTCTATCTCCTAAAATACAGATTAGTAAATAATAAACATAAAAAATATTAAGATGTACTTACCTTCAAATATTGCGTATAAATGATCCAGTTTCCATTTGTGTAGGTGTGTTATAATATCCATCATTTAATTTTAAAATAAATTCACAAAGTCTGCCCGCCAAATTCAACCTGTAGATTACAACATATACAATGGCACTCGTACTGATGCGATTGCAACTTAAAAGAGAGACGCTTTCACTGTGTATCCCCTCCACATTTACTTGCCGATTGTGTTTTTTGATCGTTAATATTAATGCATTTGGGATAACGGCTTGGAGTAGGAGTTTGAAGAGATATATCTCTTGCCTGAATTGCCTAAATAATGTAATTCTTATAGCTTTTGAAATAAGATAAACTGCATTTGTTTGAAGAAAAACTCGTTCAAGAGAAATTTAGATAAAATTCAAGAGCGTCAACTTTCCTAGACCAAGATCTTTTTTCTTACACCAAGAAATACTTTCTTGTACAGAGATATTTTCTCTTGACGGTAGTAATTTTTGATCAAGAGCGTTGACTACTTTGAGCCAAGGGCAGCTATTTTTTCAGTGTAGGTAGCGACCTTGCAGAATATCACAAGAATAATCCCTTAAAGCATTGCATAAACAGTTGTAATTCTAAACTAGTACATGATTATAAACGCTATCTTGCGGCTAAGTACAGTTAAATGTTCATTAAAGTTCCTGCGGAACTGCTACGTATGAGCTTAGTTAGCTGAGATAACTTTGAGATGAAATATATACAAGCAATACGAACATGATAAATATTACCTTAATGTCCACCTATAAGCTACTATGTACACTAGATTCACCAATTAATGAGCAACGTTCAATTGTTCAGCAGTTTGTCTTCCAGCACATGGGAAAGTCACTTAAAACACTTACTAAGTCTCTATATACAATGTAATTCAACTTCTTGCAAATAAGAATAACTCGAATGTAGTGGTTTGAGATGGTATGCAGTTATTGCATAATAGCATGACATGGATGCCTTTGTGAAATGCGTTTTTTCGGTACCCGCACAAATGATTATAAAACACGCTATGCAGGTCGTATAGGTAAGCTGAGATCCGTCTAGGGGAAATAGCCTTTGTGAGATCTTTGTAGTGTAATAATTATATTAGAATAAGGCCAGAGTATAACAAAACCATATTATACTCTAATAAAGCATAGAGAATATTGACAGCCAAGTGCCGGGTAATCCTTATATTAGAATAAGACCAGAGTATAACAAACCAATATTATATTCTGATGTGAGAGAGTAATTGTAAACATGTCAGTTTACTTACTTGGGGCTCGAGACAAGACTCGGTTGATATGAACCACCTTGGGCGATTGCCATGGGGACGTTAGTACAGCGATAGTACAGCGCCATACTGACTGAGAGATTAATGGCAGGCAGGGTGCCGATAAATACTTTAATTTGTAGGCTTGAGGCGACGATGACGAACTGTCGCAATGGCAGGTTACCACACTGTCACTTGAGTAGATATCTAGAAGAATTAGTCAAACGATGCTACTGAATTCTAGACCATGAGAACTGGATCAACTAATCAACTCGAAGGAGTTGTCAACGCCCCTTGTCATCGCCCCTTCTGGCGGGATAATCTACATCCTCCGGAAATAGAAAGGGCAAATAATATAAATATTGATAAGTTATATAAAACTTAACGTCAGCGATTGTGTAAAATAACCTTATGAATTTTAACACAAATCTGGTAAATACGTTAACTAGTTTTCATGAAATTCGATTATTAAAGATCGGAATTTTAAGGACCCCTAGAATTATAGCTAGGAATTTTAGTTTGGGTTAAGTGGCTATCCTGTAGGCTAGCGCTGTGATTGGTCGGCTCGGCGTAGGTTACGCGGCCGGGTTCAGATGAGTAAACATTGTTACAACAGATGGCTGAAGGGAATATCGCCGGGTACAGCGGTTTTTCTGTAGAAAGCGCTGTGATTGGTCAGATGCCTTTCGAGGCCGCTTTACTTTTAGCTATCTAGACTGGCTGATGCAGTGGATAAGCGTTGTAATAAGAGATGGCGCTAGTAGTATCGCCAATGTTTTTAAGATTTCTTTGGAATGCGAGTACAGTGACGTGGAATGTTAAATTGTACAAAATTAAATCGTTAGATTTGAAAGGGTGTTCAAATGGTTTTTGAACATTTTGGAATTTTTAGAGGCTTTTTAGAGGCACAATGAGAAGAGATAGATTTTTCTAACTCCAAATTAATTTCCAAATTGCGTATAACTTGGAGGTTCCAGAAAATTGCTGAGTTGTACAAAGTACCATGTCCAGGTCCTTGATGCCGTTAGAAGTCATTGCACAGGGTAAGAGCCCGTTCGCATATGAGCTTGTATGACGCAGTTCACATGTTTCGGATGTCGGGCTTGAAAACCCCCTACCAGCTGCCCCAAATCCTGCACTTTTATAGTTTATACTTGCTGAAACTCGTGCTCGTGAATGTAGTTATAAACGTTCTAAAATAATTAAAGAACTTATCTTCGTCACTTCTCAATAGAGTGTTTCAAAAAAAACTCGTTCCTTCAGGATTGGGTGCTCCCAAAGCTTTGCCGACGTCCATCGCACACAGTCACCTCCTGAAATTGGGTCCAGCTTCGATCGGGTCTGACATCCAACTAGTGTTATTAGAGGCGGCGACATTCGAATAAAAATTAGATCCTACACCTCACAACTGGGAACGGGCTCTTAGATTTGGAAGAACACTTATGCATTGTTTTACAATTTTTTGTTTTATCTCACTTGGAAGCAGGCAACCTAAAAACATTTGGCCTTGGAACTTCAGGTATCTTTTAACTTTCAGAATAAATTTAAAGGAAAACACAAATTATATTTTGACAATTATTTTTCGTCAATTGAACGTTTGTAAGTCCTAAAGCATAAACAGATGCTAGAACACTGAGAGTGAATAGATTTAGCAAGCCTCCCTTGTTGGGTAATAAACAGTTGAAGAATAAAGGTATGGGATCTTATGATGAATTGACAACCGAAAATGAAGAATTGCGTTAGTTAAATGGATGGATAACTTTACAGTATTCCTTGCTGCTAATGTTGTCGATGTTGGAAAGCGGATTTGGTTTCTAGGTGAAATAAAAATGAGGAGAAAGACCTCAAATTGTAAGATTATATATTCACTCGATGAGTGGTGTTGATTTATTCGATCGAACGATCAGAATATTTCGATTTTATTTCTGGTCTGAAAAGTGAACTCTTCGCCTAATATTTTATGCAGATGACTTGGCCGTTGCCATCAGTTGGTCTGAGTATCGATTGCAATCAACTACAGATTCCACAAAAATCTTAGATTGGTATTTTAGATTTTCACTTACGTTTGGCAGAGTGCTTGGTAAAAGTTGGTGAACCAGTTCAAGTGCAAACCAAGCCTGATGTGCCAAGGACATAAATTTTAAATAAATTGAAGAAGAAAAAATAGCCCTAGTATCCAGAAACACAATGCGATTCCGTAGTTCATCTGCCACTGCCATATCTTGACGATAGCCGGTAGCAAAGAAGGAAAGCGGTGCAAAAAGTAAAAATATAATAAAAAATGCGTTTCTTTTATGAGCGGCAATTTTGTGTTTTTTTAATTGAGGTTTTGGCGCGAGTGGAGCCGTTTATTTCCGAATACATATTAGTTTTAAGGTTCGCTATAGATGGCCTGTCACTGAAATATCTCGATGAGTAATTAGCCAAAATATGCATAGCCTGACAGTGCATATTCCGAACTTTTCGGGGCGGTTTCTAAGTTGCCGCTTCCGTTTTTGTTCCAAACACCTGACCATACATATCTTGCGACCTTGACGCTAAATGCAACAACCGTACACGTCCGGCAGCTTATTTGCATCGAGCGTACGAGATCCCGACATTTTATAGCGCGACTATAATATAAATGTGCAGGCTTTTCATATTTTGGGTTAGTTTTGGTTGGTTGCACCCTCGTGTGAGCGAAGCGAGCGGAGGGTAATGCATGAAGTGTTCAAATATTTGGAGAAACGTAACGGGGGGTATTCTAGCTGACATTTACATATCATTTATATTACAGTCCCGCTATAAAAGCATTTTACTGGACGCTCGATACAAACATGCGTTCCGGCTACATGTACAGTATCCGTGCTAGCTATACGCCATAGGACAACTGGAATTAAAATATTCATTAAATGTACATACATGTTTTTCATGCGTTGGGTTAGTTTTCGTTAGTTTTTGTTGGTTGCGCCTTAAGGGTTTACTTGTTGCGAATGCGCAATCAACAGAAACTAACGAAAACTAATTCAACGCATCTAGAGAGTCCAAAAATGTAGTAATATACAGTATTCCATTTAAAAAAATATCAAAGTGACCCCTAGCACTTTTATTTGATGTTCAATTGTTTTTTTTTGCTGAACATATCCGAAATCGCGGGTGAAAATTGCATAATATGGCTGTTTCAAGTTATTTTATAAATGTACAGGGAAAGTCAAAAAATCTCCTGAACATTTATATTGCAGTCGTCCTATGGCGTATAGCTAGCATGAGTGCTGTTACTGTATAAGCGTCCCTGCAATCTCTTAGGCCGGTCGCGTACCTATACGACTTGTTTGTAAGCGACATGTCAACACAAATTCGTACCCTCACACATCGGACAAATAGATTATGTCGTCTGATGAAGATTTCGGGCTCGTTTTCGGTAGCTTCTTCATTTATATTCATGGGAGATGGAATGGCTTGTTGCCTCGATTTAGTGAAATCCAAATAGCCCGCTAAAGAATATTTGTTCTTTGGTTGTGCCGATGAGCGACTTTTTGTCTTTAGCAATCGGGTATAAGAAGATATCAAAATTTTCCACCTCTTCTTACATTCAGCCCCTAAAAATAAAACTGTTTCAAATACTGGGAAACTGGAATGAGTTTCAAGCAGTTATCTTTCCAATTTATGAGAGGAGACACTACAATTGGGCAAATAGTTGAAGAAGTTTGCGACAGCATTTGGTCGGATTTGCAATTAGAATACATGATGCATTTTCCAAGTGAATCGTGAATCGAAATGGATTGAAAAAGCTCAACGCTTTTAATAACTTTGGAGTTTACCGAATTGTATCGGTAGTATTGACAGTAAACATATCAGAATAAATTGCCCATCAGCCAAAACGGGATACCCATTTTATAATTATAAAAGTAAATTTTGGTTGCAATTATTGGTTATAGCCGTTGCAGACAGTAATTTTATTGCAATTGACGTTGGCGACTACTGACGAAATGGTGATAGGGCAGTATATAAAAATTCAAGTATTGGACGAAACTTTAAGGCAGGCACACTCAATATTCACCGCCGCAGACCTTTGCCCAAGGAACCACATGAGCCGGCTTTTCCCTATTATTTTCTCTTTTCCTCTTTCTAAAAATGTATTAAAGCCCTATCAGTCAAGAAATTTAACAAATCCGAAAAGAATCTTCAACTAAGTATAGAATATCCCGAGCTCCTCGAAGTGTAGAATGTCCGTTGGCATAATGGTGTCAAAATTTAAATTATTATGCTGACCTAATAAAGTTGATAAAATTGTTAAGGCAATTTGTGTATTAGAAGATTTTATAAGAAAATTGTATGGAAGAATGTCAGAAGTAACTTTTGAACCGGACGAGTTACATAATAATAATAGCACAACCCAAATATTACAAAACTTTCATCATCAATGTTAGCAGGGCACAAATAATAAAGGGGTAGTATTACGAGATAGGTTATGTTCGTATGTAAATCACCTCGAAATATTGTGTATAATAATATTATAATGGCTATTTTTCACATTTATTTAAATTAATAAAATTGTTTCCTAGTTTGAAACTGGAGCAAGCAGTGTCATAGAAAAGAGGCCAAAATAAATGGTCATAGAGGTTGGTGGTGGAATATCCATAAGCACTGTTAGCGGACACTGTTATTTATTATTTATTATAAAACATTACTAAAATGTATGTATATGTTTTTCAATATTATATTATATAGAACAAAATAAATTTCAAAATAAGTTCAGCTGCGCCACTGTTTCCAGCGCTAGTTAGAATATTTAGGGCCTTTCACGTTCGCCGCTTTTTATGATTTTTTACGTGTCAATAGGATAAAACGTGCCTTTCCGAACGACAGGCCAATTATTAATTATTTTTGCGGGTAAAAAAACACCCCAAAATAACCACGTATCTTTTTTTAAGTCTTTGAGTTTATTCAAAATGAGGAAGGAATTTTTATAATACTGTTACGAAAAGGTAAGGATTAAACAAAATGACATGGATATGAGCACTAAAATTTTTACTATGCAAGATAGGGCCTCACAACTGAAGTACAAAATCCAATTCTAAAGCGGTACCATCAAATTTTGTAGGGTCATTTTTTCTGAGAATCGACTGCCAGCAGAATATAGGTTTTAAGAATAACAGACAGTTGATGTGGAAAGAAAGGCAAATATGACGATTTTCTGATATATGAAGTATGATTATATCCTTCAGTATTCTGGCATTTCTCTATGTTATGTGTATCCTTTTAAGCTATTCATTTCAGTTTTCCGTCATATTTGCCGAATACAAAAACTATAAACTTATGTGGATGGTTATGGCAGATGTGTTTCTCGTATAGGCAGAACACCCATGAACGCAAACGTACATAATAAACCAATCATTTCAAAATATTTGCATGATCCTTTAGGGGGCTCGGTGTTTATTTCCATTTCGTAAAATACGATCGTATCTATTTTGAATTCATGACGTTTGTATATTGTACGCATAAAATATTTGTGCTTTCATAGACATATCGTGGCGTATATTAACCTCCTAACTTAGGTATTACATGACAATTATCGGGCTTAAGTGGGTCTCTGTTAATGACAGTGTTGATTGGGAATACGTACGAATTGTGATCAATAAAATATTATTTTCTTTTCTTTGTGTAACTATATCCTAAATATATGTATAATCAAAGTATTATCCTTGTGGAAAGTTTCATTTATTTTTATGTTAATCGTCCAGCATCATCAATGAGAATTTGGATATTTAAAATCGAGAAAATATTCGAAACTTGGTAGTACATTTACGGGATTCTGCCAAAAAGCAAAACTATAATTTTATTTTTAAACTTGACTTTGCACTTTATGTTTTTTTTTTTCTTTAATTTGTTACGGGTAGTGTTGTTTCTAGTGAAGCCTACCCCTTCCTCAAAAACCAATAAAAAAGAGCCATTACCTTTCAAATCTATAGAGAAAACAAATTGAAATGATTTACACGATTGTTTTTCGACAAAGTGCAGCTTTTTTAGAAGAGAAAATGTGAAACGATCGACGTGGGCCTTTTATAGCAAAACCTACACATTTACAATGAAAGAAACTACAAACAGCTAAAGCTAGGGAAAATAAACGCTCAGGCTTATTTAGCTTTTCGATATTCCAGAAAATCGAAATCGTAAACCTTTGTTTTTATCCAAGTTCCAGCCAAAAGGGTATTCTATTTTCAATTATTCGGTCATATGTTAAATTTGAAGAGGTTTTACTTAATTTCTTTGTATATTACAAGATAATTATTGCCATACGATATATATGTATGTATATATATATATATATATAACGTAATAATTCACACTACACCCAGAGCAATGACAGGAATATCCCAATTCCTGGTTATAGACATGTCTTGGATCACATCAAGCTTAATGCTCCACGTCCACAATGGAAGCAAAACAACAAGAGTGAGACCCGCGAAAACATTCACCACGATAGTCCCGTTCTTTCGGGATTCATCAGAGGCACGTGTGTGGGCTTTCGCCCACGAGAACCTGACTACCTATAAATCTTATTGATGCACCCATTGAAAGAATACATTCACCGATCGTCACTCGAACCGAAAAATCTGCATTGTCTGGACAAGCCCGGGTGTTGGACTATATGTGATAAGATTGGATCAGCAGAAACAACGGCATTGAATTATATGCTGATTCCGTTTTCTCTGGGGATAAACATGCAACCTAATAATTCACACTACACCCAGAGCAATGTCAGGAATATCCCATTTACTGGTTGGGGACATGTCTTGAATCACATCAAGCTCAATGCTCTTTTCGATGGGTGCATCAGGGCATCAATAAGATTCATAGATAATGAGGTTCTCGTGGGCGAAAGCCCACACACGTTCCTCTGATGAGTCCTGAAAGGATGGGACTATCAGGGGGAATGTTTTTGCGGGTCTCACTCTTGTTGTTGTGCTTTCACTGGTAGACGTGGAGCATTGAACTTGATGTGATTCAAGACATGTCTCCAACCAGGAATTGGGATATTCCTGACATGTTGTGGTTTGGATTATTACATTGCCTGTTTATCCCTAGAGAAAACAGAATCAGCAGTATAATCCAATGGCGGTGAGTAATGAAGGAACTCTTCGAATACAAATAATCGAAGTGTTCGATTATGGCTTGCATTCGAATGCATTCGATTCTCAACGAAGAATTCGAATACCAGAAATATTCGAATGCGCTAACAACGAATTCATCGTCCCTCGAATGCTGACTAAATCGGAATGAAATATGAACCACACAATTCGCGTCAAATGGGATTATAATATAACTTGTTCGATTATGCTGGTCTGCCGTCTGAGCAACAATTAATAATAGCGGGCTTTGTTTTGTATTATGGTGAACAATAATAGAAAACCAAATCAAATCAAATCCTTTATTCATGCTAATTAAATAATATATGCTTACACACGTCAAAATACAGAAAGTGAACACAACAACAAAAGAACAAAGTAGAATATTACACTAAATTAAATTTACAACACAATTACAATGTTACAATAAAATTTTCTAAAATCATATACAGATATTAATTTATTTATGTTTGATAACCAAAAATTTTATTAATAAAATCTAAAAGTTAAAAACTCCTGAAATGAGTAAAACACGTTTTCAATAAAATTTTTTTTCATTTCTTCCCTATACAATTTAAAGCTAAGTCTTTTTCTGTCAGGTAATACATTATAAAATTTTATTGCCAAATACCCTACGCCAGTCTGACACCTCTTTAGCCGCTATTAGGCTGGTATCAGATCGCTTTTATTCCTTGTGTCATGACCATGGTCTTCATGGGTGTGAAAATAATTTGGATTATTTTTTACATAGACAAGGTTCTCATAAAATAAATGTACTGTGAAGAAACCGTGAGAATACCGAGCTCTGCGAAGGCCCTTCTACAATCTTCCTTATACTGTATAGTCCTGCTATTATCCTAGTATAACAGTTGGTTTGTTATACTCTGCTATTACTCTAACCACTCTTCTCTGGAGTTGGAAAACCCTAGCTGTTCCAGCTGAATACAAAGCTATGTAAAACGCTATACTATAACAATTAAATTGTTTGATTGTTGAATTATTTTCTTCTGTAGTAAACATATTAGTAATTTTAAATGCGGTAGTCGGCAGGTATGACATACATATTTTTGCAATATGCAGAAGATCAGGAGTATTGGGAATTCAAATTTAAATTATTAAAAATTCATGATTTTAGTAAATATTTAATAAACTTTTACATAATATCTAAACAAAACAATTTTTAACCAATATTTTGTTTCTTAATCGTGACTGCTTTCGCTAACCATTGTAAAACATTTTTCTCTTATGCTTAAATGTATCAAGGAACAATCCAGAATCAGACGATTTATAAATTTGAATTCGAAATCGAGACTTCGAGGTCCTTCGAAATCTCGAGCGGTTGAATCGCTAATTGAAACGTTTGGGATATCGCGACTAATCCAAACAATTTTCGATTCTTTGTATTCGAATAATCATTCGATTCTCAAAAGTATTCGAATGCAAGATATTCGATTCTAGAAATCATCCGATTTTCTCTTCACTAGCGGTGAGGTATTAGCTCTCAGAATAGTTGTTTCTGCTGATCCGATCTTCTCATGGCAGACAAACATTTATTACCTTACCCACATGACTTCCAAAAGAAACTCAAACAGCAGTGTTTTTGTACCTGGGGCACAAGCTGCACTATTACCGCATATTATAGTTTTTGCAGTTTGGGAGTGAAAACAAATTAATTTTAACGGCCTTACTGCGGCCTTCATTTGTTTTTAGATGAATTATTTTTCGTACAAACAATAGTGCCAGAAGGAGAACAACGCGCCTCTATTTGGATCAATGTGTGCTGCTTGTAACCATATAGTATGCAAAAATTGCGCAGGAAGAAAAACTAGACTACTTTCTATTTTTGCTGTGAATGTAGAGGGTGGCTGAAATTCGAGTCTATGTATTTGGATCAGAAAAACCGTAAGATATACAATGTCGGTCAAATCAGGGACGAAATTGCGCATTTAGGTGCCTAACAATATGCCGTTTAGAAAGTTTCAAAATTCCGAGTATTTCCAGAGATATGCGAAAAAACCGAAATAATCAAAAATCGTTTTATTTTTTCCTGAGCTTATATGAAAACGGATTTCAAATTGAATTGCACTTTTGCATTGCCACTTTTTCCGCTCTATCCAATGGTGGTTTCCAGTTTGGGTTAGTTGGGTCAACTTCTTTTTTTAAATACGAACTTTTTTTTATCGTTTTCAGATGATATTGGCATTATTAATAGAGATATGTATTTTATTATTTTTTTATTTTTTATTTTTAACTTTTTTATAATAAACGAACCTGTTAATTTAATTTTACTATTTTTTATTTTTATTAAAAATATAGGCTCCAATTTTCCACTTAACACATTAACATAATAAAATATTTTTATAGAATATAAATAGGTATTTCAAAAGTAACTACTTAAAATTGCGCCAAAGCAAAATGAGTAATTTAAAAAAAAGACTAAATGAAAAGAAATTAAAAATAAAATAAAAGTCAGTTATCAAAAAAGAAAGTTGATGATAACCCCTTGAAGACAAAACGTCGGATTCCAAACTGGATACCAACATTGGAGAGAGCGCAAAAAGTGGCAATGCAAGGGTGCAATTCAATTTGAAATCCGTTTTTAAATAAGCCCAGGAAAAAAATAAAACGATTTTTCAAAATTTTGATTTTTACGGATATCTCCGGAAATGCTTGGAATTTTAAAACTTTGTAAACGGCATATTGTTACGCACCTAAATGCGCACTTTTTTGCCCTGATTTAACCGACACTGTATTTCTTACGGTTTTCGAAATCCCTATACATAGACTCGAATTCGAGCCACCCTGCACAGAGGTCATGCATATTCAGCATAAATTTCATAGATTTAAAAAGAACAATAGATACAGTGCCAACAAAATGTCAAAAATACGAAAGAGGAGTTAATCAATTTGAAAATACAACCCCAATTAATTAAATTAAAAGCTAGATAATATATTCTGGATAGAAACTATCAGATACAGTTTTTGAGATTAATTTGCATGGGGTAAATTAGTTGACAGCAGGATTATATATATCATTCACGAAATGGGAGTCACACTTTTCTTAACATAATGAAAGACATTTTTGAAGACCTTTGTTATGGAACGGTAATAGATGATTTTAGCTGAGATTATAGACCTAATAGTAATTTTTATACTACGTGAAAGTATCGTAGTTACTAAGAAAAAAAGAGTTTTCACTCAATTTTTAAAGCTCCCAATGCCATTATTAGTTTCAATGATCTGGTTTTCCCAATAAATCATGATACATTTAAAATTAACGTTTACTTTAACTTTTTAAGAATGTAAATAAAAATGTATTCAACATTCGTGTGATAACGCTTTATTAGCGCACGCATGCACGAGTTTGTAGTACGAGTTGGTAATCGCAAAATCCCACATATATATCATAAATAACAATTATCAAACGAGCGTTTTAATGACATTTTTAATTGCTACAGTCCAGACCTTTCACAAACCGAACCAATTTGTATCTTAGTCGTTTCAACAAGTCGTGTATGTCCCCATACCAGTATTCGAACAATAATCGCAATGAATGTGGAGGAATTAGCAACAAATACGCATTTTTAAATCGGTAATTAAATTTGTGGGGAAATAGAATATCAATTGGATTTACATAATAAAAAAGGAAAGTGAATGTTTAAAAAGTGGTTTTATTTATGAGTTATAGGCACTAACTAATAAGTCGCGGATAACTGATTTTATTTTATTTCTTTTGTATAACATTTAGCCATACTTATTCCTGTATTAGGAGAATGTATATTTTAAGTCGATTTACAAATAT
Organism: Pissodes strobi; assembly: GCA_016904865.1. Classification (NCBI taxonomy): domain Eukaryota; kingdom Metazoa; phylum Arthropoda; class Insecta; order Coleoptera; family Curculionidae; genus Pissodes; species Pissodes strobi. The sequence continues at coordinate 816 of MU183886.1, read as the reverse complement.
GCAAACTTTAAAACAGGGCTTTAGCTTTTTTATTTATACTTTAGAAATAAGTGTATTGGGAGCGTGGCAACTTAAGAATAATTTTATATATGGGACACTGATTAAAGATGAATTTTGATACCAACTAACACAAAAGGCAATAAAAATGCCTGATGCAATATAGTAGGTAAAAATAGGACATTTGACAACGCTTGCTAATAAATTGCCAATAAATGAGCAAAAGCCAACGAGAGACTAATAATTGGTATCCTTATAATATACAACTTTACAAGTTATTATACCCAAAGAAAGTTGAGGAAATAGTACATATAATAGAGGAAAACAAATATCTTCATCATTTACAATTTATTTTTACATTCTGCTCTAAAAGAAAAATCGGTTGGTCCTGTCCTACCACTATGATGTTATAGTTAAACCACGGCATAGTAAATATAGAGCCTATTTCCAATCGTGTTGGGCATGGGTTCTAGGCCCTAGCAAATTTCGGGCCTCCTTATGACTTCTGAAAAATAATTATTTTGGATGCTTACTTCCGCCATTCCGAATTTTGATATTTTTTGCTTCGATTTATAGCTGAAAATATTCCTTATATTTTAATTATTTATTCAGGTTTAAAGTTATTTTTTTCTGCACTATTTTCAGTCCTTTTATTTCATAAAACGTGATAGTTTTTATAATCATCATAAAATAAAAAACGAAATAATGGAGACAAAAGGGGCAATATCAAACATATGCCAAATTATTTGATTTATAAAATTATGTATAGTTTCTTAATGTTGCCCACTTTGGACGACCTGGGACATCGACAGGGCGGAA
>MU183885.1:145814-170344 GCA_016904865.1 Pissodes strobi | reverse complement strand
TTTAGATTTCACAGGCTGTCAAACTTGGTAAATGGTCGATTTTCAACTGTCAATATTTCAAATTCAGCTGGAGATAGGTATAGGACATTATTCATGAAATATGTCAAGAATTCTCCGCAAAACCCAAATATGCAATAATATACAGGGGGTTCCATTTAATAAAAAAATATTTTTTCTGTCACTCTTATTTGGAACACCCTGTATATCTACATTTTATGTCAGAATATGCGCGATGGAAAAACAAAATCGACGGGTCCGGGCGATTTTTAAAAAAAAATTGTGGTTTATGAGATAATGAATTTATTCCTTACTTTACGGACGCACTGTATATTGTTTTGGTGCCCTATACCGTATTTTATAGTCTACCGTGGAACTTTCGTATGTATTCCTATGTAAACCCTTATAACTACATATATTTAGATTGTGTGGACGACACCACATTTCATAATATAATATCGAATTGACTTACATATTTAATGTAAGTTGTAATTGATTTCATGTTTCATATTAGTACTGCTATTTCAATTGTCACCAATTCTGTACATTTTTATACAACCCAGACTTCTTTAGTATTGAGCATGTTATATGAAGTCGATACGGCGACCAAAACCGTATAGTAATTTGTTAATATATTAAATGTATTTAACTTAACTAAACGTCTTTCTTTTTCGACCATAAAACGCAGAATTACGCCATCTTTAAAAATGCATGGCTTACCCACAATAATTACTCTTGTCGCCTGCTTAAAAAGCTCCCGTTTATTTTTAATGAGCAATATTATCATTACCAATTCCTATTTAGGCCTTCATATCGCTTGCAGGGTCCTAAATATTTAAACATATATCCTTTCTTGCCTCCGCTCGCCAGGGAAGGTATATAACTATCTGGAAAATAAAAGCAGATCGCGACACAAAAACAAATGCCGTACCTCAATCGCGACTCCACTTGGCCATAATAAAGCATCACAAGCTGTGCCTTATAGTAACTCAAACTCACACAAACTTCCTCAACAGATCGTTGATAATTATGTAAACGTACAATCACAATCCCAGTTTTACCGACATTAAAATACAAGCAGTGCTGCTGGCACGAGATGCTCATCTCATGCAATCCTGTGATTGCTGCTCTAAACAAACACTTAACTTACGAGAAACAAGAACTGTTGCGTCATCGGTATACATGGTTAAGTTTACATTACCTCTGAAAAAGTCATCCAAAGAATTAGCATAAAATAGAAAACGCACAGACCCAACGTCAATATCAATAAGGGCAGAATTCACATTTGGTCGAGTATTTTGTATATCAAAAAATGGTTGGGCACAATAACTTCGTTATTTCCAATATTAAAATGATCGGAAAGCTAAGTTATTTCAGTTTCTAAAGATACATACTATCTTGCATACTTCAAGAAATGTTGGTCTTTAACGATACTACTGTCAGGCGAGCAAGACACATATTATATTTTCTTATATTTGAACCACCCAACCGGTACAGCTGTTTATTAAAATAACCAAGAAGTGATAAATAATCTGTGTAACCTATATTATTGAATTGTCGATACATAATTATCGCCATTTAAAAAATCCATTCATTGAAAGAAAATGTGGGCATTGAAGTCTCCCAGAACGATTATTTCTGAACTGGGGTGATCGACCTGTATTGAGTCAAAAGTGGTAGCTAGTGTTGAAAAAAAGCTTTGGTAGGCTCTATCGCTCGGAGGGCGATAGAGACAACATATAAACTTGGTTAATCCCTTGGCGGTGAACTTGAGCCACATGACGTCAAGGTTGTTCGGTTCGAGTGTTTCCTCGCAATTTTGGAATTCCTGATCTCCTGTTTAATTAAATAGACTATCCGCAAACAGTAAATTTTTGTACAGATTCGATGAGAATGTTTCATTGAGCATAACAAAGATGGCCAATCTCTGAAAATAACGAATTTCCCTTTTTGAATATCACTATATTAGGTGAAATGTTTAAGAATACTACAACTACCCCGCGAAAACTCTATTTCAATATCTTGATACCGTTTCCAAGATATACCCTTTCCAAATGTATTCAAAAATGTCTCAATAATTTCTTTATCATAGCTTGAACGTACACATACAGGAAATATATTCTTCCAAATCAAGCAGTTTGGATTCAATGTCTTGAAATATTCCTTAAAAAAATGTAATTTGCAGTTATCAACATCTCGAAAACAGTCCACTTTAGGTATAAAGATGTGATGATATGTGTCTAGAATTTTGAATATTAGCAGATCGACTGAGTTAGAAAGAAGCTTCTAGACAAACTCCTCCGGCAAAAATATTCTATTGAAATCTGGTTTTGTTATAAGCAGCACGCCAAAATAACAAACAAAACTAAAATGTATAAAAAAATAAATTATATTTACAAAAAAATAAAACGCCAGCTAACTTTAAAACTTAAAATTATCATTTAACAAGTATTTAGAAATGAGTACTGTATTTTTCGACCACATGAATATAGAAATTAGGTGTTTCAATTTCGTCCAATCTTTTAAAGTCGCCATATATTCTATATTTCGAGTTTTCTCCAAAGGCATTTTCCAGCATCTGGGTAAACACTTTCAGTCTGTGGGGATAGTAGGATAACCTAAATTCACTGAAAAGAAGAATAATAATACATAAGGTGCCATGCAGTTTTAGTCATTCATAATATGTATGCTACAATTTATATCGTAAAATATTTGATAAATGTTATGATGAAGAAATCAGATTCAAGAATGATTTTGGTACTTACAAGTGAAGTGCAATCATGATCAAAAAATAATAACTTGCTAACTTTACACTCAGATCCAATAAAAATTTTAAATGTCATAAGGTACCTGAGGTATCAATTTAAACTTTATATTTGGTTATCCCTTATTTTCTAGATATCCTGTATATTTTCCTGTTTAATTTTATACCTGAAATATATACACCTGGACTACTTACAAGATATCTAGAAAAGGTCTAATATTTTAGATGTTTGCGAAAAACATGAAAACTGGATCAGACCTATTTCAAACCTTTTTATTATATCTAAAATTGCCGGTCTGTCAGACAAAATGTAATGAATAAGTAATAGATTTAATTGTTAAAACAGAAACTATCCTTCGATTTAAACTGACAGAAGAAAGGAACATGTAAAATATTTAATGTAAAAGGACATTAATCAAACGACTAAAGAACGAGAAACATCGGTACATTAAAAACACATTTGATAACAACAGCATAACATAATACAGCAGAACGTCTTAACTATTAAAGCAAAGGAACTATTATATAAGACGTAAAATTAACCAATATGCTTTTATATTAATAAATAGAAATAAGTAGTATCAGTTAATTTTAATAATACTTAATTCACACAAGTATATCATTCATTTTGAAAACACCTTAAAAACTGAGCAATAAGATAATATTTAATTGCTTAGCAATACCTCAACAGCAGCGCATTATCAAATTGTAAACTGTCCCTGAAAAAGCAAATGTGTTTTACTATCGTTAAATATTATAAGATGTCTGTTTAGTATTACAATTTTATTTCTAGATGTTTGTTTTTATATCTGTGGCACATTTGTCAACGAGACATTTTTTTTTTATTTTTCAGCTTCATTTTTTCAGTTATTATTTTCTTGTGTCATGTATTTAGCAGCACATCGGCTATCAACTGTTCATTCGTCAAACCACGTACAATGTGCCACTCTATTCTTAAGAAAATTGTGGCGGCATTGTTATGGTTCAAAATGTATGCTGGGCCATAGATTAATTACAAATGCCTTAGTAATGATTAGTAGATCGTCAGCGACGATAGTTTTTTTTTATGGCAGTGGCACACACACTAAAGGGAGATCCTATGGCGCTCGACGAGCGGTGTGTGTGCGAAGATGTGTGATTGACACGGTTCTTGAATAGTTGTAGGTTGTAATTAGTGGGAAACAGATGTCCTGGAAGTGAGTTCCACAGTGATGCAGTACGACAGACGAGGAGTTCTTGTAAAGCGATGTTCTAGGTGTTTCTAGTTGTACGACGAACTGGTGCGCTCCTGCCGTCTATCGCGACTGTCTGACAGGAGTTGCCAGGGGCGGGATGATGCGGGCCAAATCCTGGGAACATCTGCCGTGAAAGTATCTGTAAAACAGAGACATCTCGGCCACATGTCTGCGGTGTTCCAGACTATCCAGATTCCGGGTCGCCGAAGAGACGCACAGCTCTCTTCTGAATGGAATCCAGCAGCTTTAGGGTGTGCTTTGGTGCGGCACCCCAGATGTGTGAGCAATATTCTAAGCACGGTCTTATTTGCGCTTTGTACAGCAAGAGCAACTGCTGCGGTGTATAGTTTTTTGTTGCGAAATAGCACACCAAGCTTCTGGGAGGCTGATTTTGCGATGTTAGCAACATGGTCATGCCATGACATATTGCTTTTGACCGAGACACCCAGCAGTCCGATTGACGAGGATGAAAGAATGGTCGATCCTGCCATAATATGTCAGGGCTCCGCTGTATTGGCCCTCTTGGTAAACGTTGCTGCTTGGGTCTTTGCTGCATTGAACTGGACCAAATTTCGGTCGCCCCAAGTTTCAACTTTCTCCAGGTCTTGATTAATAGCTGTAATCTGCTCCTGTCTGCGGTGGTGAGTCTCAGTCGCTGGTAAGGGTTTTTCTGACCTAAAGTGGGAGACAAGGGTACTGTCATCTGTAAAACTGTAAACAGGATTATTCGTTTCGATCAGCAGGTCATTAATATAGATGAGGAACAGAGTTGGTGAAAGTATTGCGCCTTGAGGCACGCCCGCGTCGATGGTGAATGTGCCGAGATGTGTCCATCGACTGCAACGTGTAGGGATCGGTTCTTAAGGAAACTGGCCAGCCAGCTGCAGAGAGAGGCTGGCAGTCCCACGGACGGCAGTTTGTTGAGCAGTCCGTCATGCCAAACTCTGTCGAATGTCTTTGAAATATCCAACGCAATCGCTCGAGACTCCGTAGTTTTCAATTGCCCTACTCCATATATGAGTGACATAGGCCAATATATCTCCTGTCGATCTCTCTTTGCGAAAGCCGTATTGATTATCGCTGATTAATCTGATGTTCTCGAGGTACTTGAGTAGTTGCTGGTTGACTACACGTTCCATGACTTTGGAGATTATTGGAAGCAAGGCAATTGGGCGATAGTTTGAGGGCATGGTTTTCTTGCCTTTTTTGGAACAGGTTGCACTCGAGCGACTTTCCAAGAGGATGGGTAAATCCCTTTTCCGTAAGAAAGAGAAAAAAGCCTGGAAAAAACGGGTGTTAGTTCGTTGGCGCAGTTCTTTAGCACGATGGCAGGTGTTCCGTCCGGTCCTGATGCCTTTTGCGTATCTAGTTCTTTAAGGATTTTGCGAATATCATGGTGATGAAACTTGACTTCTGCCATGGTAGTGTTGATGTTCGATATGGTGGGGAGAGTCTTGCCTTGGGGGACATCTAAGGTTGAGTGCGATGAAAACATTTTAGCAAGCATGTTTGCTTTTTCCTTGGCTGTAGTCGCCGTGATGCCACGTTCGTCCGTCAAAGGTGGGAGAGACGTTTTTGTAAAGTTGTTACTTACTGCCTTTGCTACCGACCAGAAATTCCTGGAACCACTGGGACATTGCAAAATTTTATTCCTGATCCTTTGATAGTGTTTGTCCTTAGTTTCGTCGATCACACGTTTGCATTCGCTTCTCGCTTCGACAAAATATTTTTTTTTACTTGCTCTCATAAAAAACTTCCGGACGATGATATTTGACTCTGTGGCATCCTAGGATGGATTATCAAAAACCTGAAAGGAGGAGCCAGACCAACAGGCACTTATTGGATTACTAGCTTCAATCCGTGCTGGCAGGAACGTCAAACTGATGAGAACAGTTTGATTACGGGGAGTGACGCCCCCGTCATTCCGAGTTGCCACGTGATGTGGCCCATATCTCATCGTCCTTCCCCAGGCTGGAGAACACCGAAGTACAAAGTCTGGAGCTGATCAATGACAGTTTGTCACAAGAGCAGCTGCATCGTATTAGCTGGCAGGAACGTCAAACTGGTGAGAGCAGTTTGATTACGGGAAGTGACGCCCCCGCCATCAGAGTTGCCACGGGATGTGGCCCATCAAATCCCATCGTCCTCCCCCAGGCTGGAGAACACCGAAGTACAAAGTCTGGAGCTGATCAATGACAGTTTGTGACAAGAGGGGCTGCATTGTATTAGCTGGCAGGAACGTCAAACTGGTGAGAGCAGTTTTATTACTGGGAGTGACGCCCCGCCATTTCGAGTTGCCACGGGATGTGGCCGGTGGCCCATCAAATCTCATCGTCCTCCTCCAGGCTGGAGAACACCAAAGTACAAAGTCTGGAGCTGATCACTCGGGAGTGACCCAACAAACCCCATTCTTACCCCTGTCAGACTAGGGACCACTAGAGGAATGAGTCTGAGGCCGATGCGATGCTTCCAGTGGAAGCGACCCTAGGTGATAGATGCATACGCCTACTCGCATCGGCCGGTGAAAGACCACCCGACCAGAACTGGGAGGCGATAAGTGGTTTTTCCGAATCATATTCCGCTTCCGCGCTGGTGGTTCCGGTTTCCACAGTAGGAATATATGGACATGATGGTGCTTCCAGGATCAAAATATTCCGGAAATAAACTCCCCGGTCATTAGGATCTCCGGGCTCTGGGTGGCCCTGGGAGCCCTTCATTTCGCATTTCAGAGACAGTAAAGATACCTAACCAATTTAGAATAGATTTCTGCAACATAAGAGGCTTAAATACAAACATAAATTCGGTACACCAACATCTACAAGCAAATGGACCACACATACTAGCCCTAACAGAAACACAAGTATGTTCTACAAAAACAACAGTAAACTACCCCTATCCTGGTTACGACTTACACACCCGATTTAGACATAAGATCGGAATATGCCTTTTTGTCCGAAGCGACCTTTCATGTCACCGCGAGCAAACACTCGAACCGAACAACCTTGACGTCATGTGGCTCAAGTTCACCGCCAGGGGAGTAACCAAGTTTACATGTTATCTCTATCGCCCTCCGAGCAATAGAGCCTTCCAAAGCTTTTTCACAACATTAGCTACCACTTTTGACTCAATACAGGTCGATCATCCCAATTCAGAAATATTCGTTCTGGGAGACTTCAATGCCCACAACACCAACTGGCTCAAGCATCACAACAAGACCGACAACGAAGGTAGAGAAGCTGAGGCATTTGCCATCAGCTGCGGGCTTACTCAACTTGTAGACGAACCAACTCGAATCTCAGAGAGGGGTGAATTCGCCGCCCTCCTGGATCTTTTTCTAACCACCAATCCTGACCAGTACACAATTACAGTTGGTCCGCCATTGGGTACTTCCGACCACAAACGTATTACAACGGTTTGTGAATTGCCACTTCTACAGAAGAATCCACCATTGCCTCGTAAAATCTGGTAATACAATTCTGCAAACTGGGACGATCTAAGGGAGTTCAACCTAGATAGCGAAATCAGACCGCTGAAAATCGCAATTATATTGTCGAAGCGAGAAACGAATGCAAACCTGTGATCGACGAAACTAAGGACAAACACAATCAAAGGATCAGGAATAAACTTTTGCAATGCCCCAGTGGCTCCAGGAATTTCTGGTCGACAGTAAGTAATAACTTTACAAAAACGTCTCTCCCACCTACGTGGCATCACGGTGACTACAGCCAAGGAAAAAAGCAAACATGCTCGCCACAATGTTTTCATCGCACTCTACCTTAGACGTCCCCCAAGGCAAGGCTCCCCCCACCATATCGAACATCAACACTACCATGGCAGAAGTCAAGTTTCATCATCTGATATTCGTAAAATCCTTAAAGAAATAAATACGCAAAAGGCATCAGGACCGGACGGAATACCTGCCATCGTGTTAAAGAACTGCGCCAACGAACTAACATCCGTTCTTTCCAGGCTTTTTTCTCTATCTTACGGAAAAGGGATTTACCCATCTTCTTGGAAAGTTGCTCGAGTGCAACCTGTTCCAAGAAAAGGCAAGAAAACCACGCCCTCAAATGATCGCCCAATTGCCTTGCTTCCAATAATCTCCAAAGTCATGGAACGTGTAGTCAATCAGCAACTACTCAAGTACCTCGAGAACAACAGAATAATCAGCGATAATCAATACGGCTTTCGCAAAGAGAGATCGACAGGAGATATATTGGCCTATGTCACTCATTTATGGAGTAGGGCAATTGAGAACTACGGAAAGTCTCGAGCAATTGCATAGTTCGAAGGCATTCGACAGAGTTTGGCATGACGGACTGCTCAACAAACTGCCGTCCTTCGGAGTGCCAGCCTCTCTGTGCAGCTGGCTTGCCAGTTTCCTTAAGAACCGATCTCTGCACGTTACAGTTGATGGACACATCTCAGATACATTCACCATTAACGCAGGCGTGCCTCAGGCGCAATACTTTCACCAACTCTATTTCTCATCTATATTAATGATCTGCTGACCGAAACGAATAATCCTGTTTACAGTTTCGCAGATGACAGTATCCTTGTCTCCCAATTTAGATCAGAATATCCTTTACCAGCGACTGAGACTTATCACCGCAAACAGGAGCAGATTCCAGTAATTAATCAAGACCTGAAGAAAGTTCAAACCTGGAGCAACAGAAATTTGGTCCAGTTCAATGCAGCGAAGACCCAAGCAGCCACGTTTACCAAGAGGGCTAATACGGCGGGCCCTGACATCATTATGGCAGGATCGATCATTCCTTCATCCTCGTCAATCGGACTGCTGGGTGTCTCGGTCAACAGCAATATGTCATGGCATGATCACGTTGCTAACATCGCAAAATCAGCCTCCCAGAAGCTTAGTGCGCTGTTTCGCAACAAAAAACTGTATACACCGCAGCAGTTGCTCTTGCTCTACAAAGCGCAAATAAGACCGTGCTTAGAATATTGCTCACACATCTGGAGTGCCGCGCCAAAGCACACCCTAAAGCTGCTGGATTCCACTCAGAAGAGAGCTGTGTGTCTCTTCGGCGACCCGGAGTTGACTCGGAATCTGGATAGTCTGTAACACCGGAGACATGTGGATGAGATGTCCCTGTTTTACAGATACTTCACGGCAGATGTTACCAGGATTTGGCCCGACTCATCCCGGCCCTAGCAGCGCCTGTCAGACAGTAACGACAGAGGGCAAGAGCACACCAGCTCGTCGTACAACTGGAAACACCTAGAACATCGCTTTACAAGAACTCCTTTGTCTGGCGCACTGCATCACTGTGGAACTCACTCCCAAAAGCGCCATAGGATCTCCCTTTAGTGTGTGTGCCACTACCATAAAAAAAATTCAATTGTACTCTAATTGGAAACAGGAAAATCGAAGTGGTATCCTAATTTCAATCTAAATGAAATACCAAATTTTAACTTTTTCCTAATCTAAATTTAAATCTTTCTTGGATTAGAGATTATTGCCAATCATGGTGATTACTTAATGCCAATTTCAATTCATATGATCGGATGAGGTGACTATCGATTACTATCGAAGGGGACCTGGATTCTAAGATAATGCTCCATTCGTAAATCGTAGTCTGGTGGTAGCAATATAGTTGCTGATTTGGGAAGTGGAAATTATATGGTCGGTGGTTATGAAACCACTCTGCTGAAGAAGCGCTAGGAGGCCTGTGGAAGTGAAACGGGCCTTGTAGTTTAAACAACCGCTCAACTTACTACACACTTCGCAGCTACCGATGCTTTCTCGTGCTTTTTTGAGTTTTTGTTTGACGGCTTTATTTAATTATTTATTTTGGATTTTTCGAAGTTTTCATTCCTCGGTTAAGTTCAATATTTCACCATTCATTCAGAGTCTAACCATTGCCCTTTTTCACGTCTGAAAAGCGATGTGGATAATTTCTCTATGCTTCTTCATATGTCATCTACGCGGGTGTGTTCGCAACACAGTATCTTATTGGAGTTTTTTTTATCCCCTTGTTATTAGTTTTATATTGAACTTAAAGCTGTCAATTAAGAAAAAATGGTCAGCTTTTATACTATTCTGATATCTGCGTTTTCTCAGTAAGTAGTCGGTTTGATTTCGCATTATATGGCTGGAACCATCTTGTATAGAGTTGTCAGGTTTTAAAATAAGTTCTTAATTACAAGACTTTTAACTCTTGCAAAACTGAACAAACCAGCTTCCATAATACCAACTACACTACCCAGCCCTACCTTCTTTAGAGTAAATAAATTGACTAAAAGTTTTATCCTTGGACCTGAGACGAAGAAATCCTATTATACGGTGTTGGCGTAATATGCAATAAGAACTATCGAAAATAATTGAGATATTGCTATAATTTATTTAAAGGATTTGACTATATTTATTGCAAAAGTCTATTATGATTGCTTCTAAAATATTCCTTTGAAATAGTTCAAATCTTGAGAATATCAGGCAATTTTAAGAACTTAAGTTATAGGAAAGACAATCAGTAGTATGATTGTCTTTGGTTATAGATATAGAAAATGCGTCAAAGGGGTTTCCAAATGGATATTGCGCAAATAAGTGAATTGTTCGTATTGAACTGCTTGGAGATCCGAGGACGATACCTTGACTTCCATTGACATTAGGAAATATTGATTTGTTTGTCTTTGCAATGGGTTTGAGATGAGTTTTCTTTGCTTTTTTCCAAAATATCTAGCATCCATGCAAATTATTTTTATTTTTATGTTAAAGCATGAATACATTTAAATAATTTAGAACTTCTGTCAGTCTAAACATTGACCGAATATTTTAGAAATTCTTTGTTATGATTCATCACAAAATCAATTTTCACACAATTTTTTTGACAATGGATATCTTGATTTAATATAGTTGGCCTTCATACAGCATACAGAATGTTTTAGGAGGCAAACATTTTACGCCCAAATTAACTGACGTTAGTCCTAGGTTAAATTTTTAAACTTATGTTATCGTGCTTTATACCTTCTAAATATGCTAAATCTGGAAGGTTTAGAATTGTCTATTAATTGTAGATGGTTAACTACTTCACATGTAAGCTTATGAATTTAAAAAGTTAGTCCAATAAGTGTAACGTTAGCGAATCCGGCGGGCGGTACAAGTTTTTAAATTCTACTTTAGTTTAGTACACAATATAATTTTTCAGTCATATAGTAAGCGGTGATAATATAACATAAGGTAAGTTTAGTACATTTGGTTAACTTACCTAAAAGAGTCTTCGGACAAAATCAGATCAGAGTGTTCCTTGTCAGATGACAAATCTATTAAATAATCCAGAGTAACCAAAGCTGGTTTCCCACTAACGTATAGCACTGAGGTCCTGATATCTGTAGTGTGAGTAGGCTAAAAAAAAAACGTGAAAATGTACAAAAGTATTGTATCTTTATTTAAAAAAATTAAGAAAAAATATTCTATTCTGATCTGCTGTGAAGAGATTTTTCCTCTATAAATTAATCAATTGAACAAGGCCGTCATCCATCTCATACAACATAACTGGTTCCAGAATGGTCGGATTAACAATTTTCTAAACGGTGGGCCGGGATTAAATTAATCAATTAGGCGAAGGAACTTTAGCTTCATAGCAATTTGATTACTGATGACTAGGATGAGTGGCCGAGAGCAAATTAAACGAGTACAATATTTCGACAAGCCGATAAGCAATTTGCCGAATACGAAAACTGATTCAACGTACACATGGACAACAGATAAACTGACGCATTGTTACTTTTTTGGGGTTAGGTTCATTTAGTTTGTTAGTTTTCAACCATGGCTTTCGAAGCCATCCGCAAATTTCAAAAAAGTCAGGTCAACCAAACCCGTTGTATTTTAGTAGATAATTTATTTCTAAAAAATATATGAAATGCTCCACTATAATTCTGGAACTGTGGAATAGTTTCAGTTAGTTCGTGGTTCTTTAGATTATCGTGGACTACCATGGATTAGTTTGAAGTTTAAGTTAGCTTAATATAATGCAACAAACCTGAAGAATAATAATATAAAGACAAATATTTTCCAATATGTTAAATAAAACATTAAAGAAAGGTAGCATTGCAGTAGTCATAGTTTGGGTTATCATTCGATAAATTGGTGTTCTCGGTCAATTGTCATTCTGCGAATTGGCTTCGACCAGATATCTTTCGCGTCGAATGGACAAAGACCCGTCTCGAGCGACATGGCTGATTTTCTTGGCCACCAGAAACGTAAAACTCCCCCCTTACCTAAATTTAAAGGAGTCAGAATAACTTAAGTAATTATATAATTTTAAACCTTGTCCACGTCAAATCAGTGTTGCTGTTTGTATGTGTCTTCAACGTATTTAATTGAAAACTTCATTAATCTGTCAAAATTGACATTTTAATAATAAAATACTTGCTAGTCATTGTTGTGTTTAGCCAATCATATCAAAATTACGCAATAATACTGCACTAGTGCAAATTATCGATAATCCGCACATGTGCAGTATTATCAGGCATAAAAAAAATAACTTGGAAATATCTTAAAGTTCAATCTTAAAAAAACACACACAAAATCCATACACCTCTTGAAAAAATACGACTGAAATTTTATTTTCCAAAAATAGTACACATACATTTATTTTTGTTTTTTATTTAAACAACAAATATATATTAAATTAAAAACCATTTCATTTTATTAAAACTAGTTATTAAAGTTGTGACAATGAAAAACACATTTATTAAAATTATTTAGACCACCCGATGAAGTTTGACCGGAAACAACGCTACTTGAGGCCGATGTTGAAACTGAAGAAACATTGAACTCGTTCAAATTCCTATTTTCTCTAATTTTTTTTATCAACTCTTCGCAGAAGTCTTTGTCCAGTTGTAAGTAAGGTTTTATTGAATTTACATTGCCATGACCCGTAAATTTTGTTAACTAATTTTCATTTACTCCGGTTTTTGCTGCGTTACGGTAGTGGCCCGATGGGAATGATTAGTAAATTTAAATTTTGTGATGTCCAGGCCAATTTTTTTAGCTGAAATGCTTGTCCACTTTGAGACTTCATTCCTACCAACCGGACCTTTTTTTCATACGCAATTTGTTTGCCAATCCAGATTACTAGTGACAAAAAGACGGTTTGTCGTTATATGGCCTCCCCTTTTTGAAATTAATTTTCTGTACAATCTGTAAGAAAAACAGAATTTTTATTAGTTTTGGGAAAACGTTACAAAGATTTGGTTTACCTGATAGGACAGACGTCTTCATTAGCAGTGTTCCTTATAAGCCATTTGCTGTCCCACCTTGACATGTTTTCGAAAATATAGGGTTGTATTCAATCCTATTTGTTAGTGATTCATCGTGATGTTTTTCCTCTTCAAAAAATTCGATTAAACAGTTACATGCTTCACCTCCTTGAAAAGCCAATTCGTACGATAAAACATGGAAACACTTCTTCTGAGGTCCAATTGGTGTATTTTCGTCATAAAATGTCGATATTTTCAAAAATTCAACGTAACTGAATTCTGACGAACTGGTTTTTCTTTTTTCTTGCTCAACCTGCAATTTCCGTCGAAATCTGCAAGAGAACGGCAAAATTTTTCTTGGACTTCCGCAAATTTTTCTTGGAATTTTGCAACCACATTTCACATAGTCTCTATAACACTTTCTTTGTAGTATGACCCATCTTTTTTGCGCATATTACTTGTCCAATCTTTCAAAATTCCAGCCAGATTTTCTATGGATGTTTTTTCTTCCAATACGTAACCTCTCTGGAAGCAGAACTCTTCAAATTGTTTCCATATAGACTTTTTTTATTTTCCTTTTTTTTGGTGCTAGTTTTATATTTCGCTCAATTTCCATCGCAGAAGCGTTCCCGAATCGCGACATTCTCGTTTAAAACTCAAATTTAAAACTATGACAGTAAGTGACAATGACATTAATTTTAATTATATAGAAGGGGTAATTATATTGATTCATGATAAAATATAACTTGCAATGAAAATTACCTATAATTTTCGCCAAATCTGCACTCAAGCATATTTAACGAAAATTATCGGTAATTTCCATTGCACTTGATATATTATTACTGATTATTTCCTTCCTATCAATTTTGACCAATCACTGACAAGGATTCGTATGTCACGGCAAATTTGAAAGTTTAAGTTACATATACTGTGCGCTGCACCTCGAAATTTTCCAGTTAAATAATCCCTTACTTTTTCATTCCCAGGTTTAAATTGTTCGTTACAAATATGACAGTAGAATTCTTGAAATTTAATTTTTCATCATTAGTTAAAGGAAGCATTGGAATCACATGTTTCAAATGAATATTATAAATTCGATGAACATGACCTTCAATTCGTTTATAAAATTCATCAGCTGCATCAAGACCAAAATAGTGATCTACTACTGACAAAGAATCATGATATGAACATTTAATGAAATAAGCAAAAGCATATGGTTCATGCTTGAAAGTATTTCTGGTATAAGAAACCATATCATTTATTGGTTCTTCATATTGTAAAGGTTTTAAAAAATATTCAAAATCAGCATATATTACAAATGGAACCTTTAACTCTCTTTGGAAAATTACAAATTGAAGAATATTTTGACCATATTTATTAACTTTTATAATGAATTGGTTGGAATTTTTGTAAACAAATATTACAATCATTAGAATGGCGAATATCTAATTTTTGCTTAGAATAAAAATAAATTTATCATCCATTCCAAAAATATTTTTTGCAGGCCTTGTTATTAATGTGAGATGATACTAATCTAGACATGTCCTAATCCAACAGTAATGATTGTTCTTACCATCACTAATTAGCAACAAGGTCACATGTGTTGGAAGATTTTTAGTAGTATAATAGAGAGGTCCAACTACATCATATTTTAATTTATTATCTTCATAAACAGTTTCTAATCCTTAAACATTCAGATATTTGATTTAGCACTTCAAACTTTTCTATATTTTTTAATTTCATTGGGAAGTCTATTCCTTCAAAATTTAGATGATCGAAGAAATTGAGATATGAATTTATTCTATCCATATCCTTGTTGGCACGAAACAAAAACTTATAATACTCCATCCAAAAAACAGTATTGATCAATACTCTTCACATTAATTATAGCTTACTTATTTGCTATTTGCTCTGGTACAGGAATATATGAGATTGCTCGCATTGGATTATATTTATTACCGTGGACTTCTAAATATAATATTTTTTCTAGTGCGCAACCTGAACCATTTTCTGCAAATATTGACACTTTTTCCTTGATTATAGTTAAAAAATCATCATATATATCACTAAGATCTGTTGTTGTTGTAATAATCCTATTCTTAGTATTAAATGACTTGGTTTCAATAGTTTCCTTAGATTGTAAAAGGAATTGACCAAATAATTCCACATTAATTTTAACGGATCCATATTTTATTATCTGTTCAGATATTAGGTGAATAAACTTTTGTTTAACTTCATCAAAAAATTCATCAAGATCTACAAGCTTCTTTGATGGAAGCAACATATAAGATACAATCTTGTTTTTAAAGGCCGATGTTATTATTTTCACTATTTTTCTTTATTACTTCACTTTTATGAATGTTTGAACGTAAATGAGCACTTAATTTATTTTTTACATACCCAGTGTCACAATCTTTACAACGCGAAAGGATAAGTTTGGGTATTAGTGGTTGTATCACACTATCATCTACATGGTTTAGGTTTCTTTGCTGGTTGATCACTTAACTGAAAACCTGCTTTTCGCTTTTTTGCTTTACGAATGGGTACATCAGAACAGGATGGTCGGAAAGGACATGATTCTCTCTTATGTCTATACATATTTGTTTTTAGTCTAAACTCTTATTACAATCACTGCACTGAAACGTCTTTGGTAGTTACTATGACCAGAGACAGCTTAATACTAATCGCTGAGATCGTGTCTGTTATTAGTCGTTCGAAAGTAGGTCAATGGTGGGGATAAGAGTGGGAAGTGGGCGGAGTTAAATTGGTTGGGTAGGGGGACAGTAGTTTGAGGTTAGGTGGGAGAACTAGCGGTGTGGTAGGAGGACTAGGGATCACTAGTGATCACTAGGATTGAGCTAGAACATAAACTTTACACCTACTAATATTTTTATTAAGATCCAAAATCACTAAATTGATTCCTTTTTTTTATGACAGTGGCACATACACTAAAGGAAGATCCTATGGCGCCCGACGAGCGGTGTGTGTGCGAAGACGTTGATTGACATGGTTCTTAAATAGTTGTAGGTTGTAATTAGTGGGAAACAGATGTCCTGGAAGTGAGTTCCACAATGATGCAGTGCGCCAGACAAAGGAGTTCTTGTAAAGCGATGTTCTAGGTGTTTCCAGTTGTACGACAAACTATTGCGCTCTTGCCGTCTGTCGTGACTGTCCGACAGGAGTTGCCAGGGGCGGGATGAGGCGGGTCAAATCCTGGGAACATCTGCCGTTAAAGTATCTGTAAAACAGAGACATCTCGGCCACATGTCTGCGGTGTTCCAGACTATCCAGATTCCGGGTCAACTCCGGGTCGCCGACGAGACACACAGCTCTCTTCTGAATGGAATCCAGCAGCTTTAGGATGTGCTTTGGTGCGGCACCCCAGACCATGCTTAGAATATTGCGTGAGCAATATTCTAAGCCCGGTCTTATTTGCGCTTTGTAGAGCAAGAGCAACTGCTGCGGTGTATAGAGTTTTTTGTTGTGAAATAGCGCACCAAGCTTCTGGAAGGCTGATTTTGCGATGTTAGCAACGTGGTCATGCCAGGACATATTGCTGTTGACCGAGACAGCCAGCAGTCCGATTGACGAGGATAATGCCATAATGATGTCAGAGCCCGCTGTATTGACCCTCTTGGTAAACGTGGCTGCTTGGGTATTTGCTGCATTGAACTGGACCAAATTTCGGTCGCCCCACGTTTGAACTTTCTCCAGATCTTGATTAATTGCTGTAATCTGCTCCTGTCTGCGGTGCTGAGTCTCAGTCGCTGGTAACGGCTTTTCTGATCTAGAGTGGGAGACAAGGGTATTATCATCTGCAAAACTGTAAACAGGATTATTCGTTTCGGTCAGCAGGTCATTAATATAGATGAGGAACAGAGTTGGTGAAAGTATTGCGCCCTGAGGTACGCCCGCGTTAATGTTGAATGTGCCTGAGATGTGTGTATCAACTGCAACGTGCAGAGATCGGTTCTTAAGGAAACTGGCAAGCCAGCTGCAGAGGGAGGCTGGCAGTCCGAAGGACGGCAGCCTGTTGAGCAGTCCGTCGTGCCACACTCTGTCGAATGCCTTTGAAATATCCAACGCAATCGCTCGAGACTCTCCGTAGTTCTCAATTGCCCTACTCCATATATGAGTGACATAGGCCAATATATCTCCTGTCGATCTCTCTTTGCGAAAGCCATATTGATTATCGCTGATTATTCTGTTGTAGGTGCTTGAGTAGTTGCTGATTGACTACACGTTCCATGACTGTGGAGAATATTGGAAGCAATGCAATTGGGCGATAGTTTGAGGGCGTGGTTTCCTTACCTTTTTTTGGAACAGGTTGCACTCGAGCGACTTTCCAAGAAGATGGGTAAATCCCTTTTCCGTAAGACAGAGAACAAAGCCTGAAAAAAAACGGGTGTTAGTTGGTTGGCGCAGTTCTTTAACACGATGGCAGGTATTCCGTCCGATCCTGATGCCTTTTGCATATCTAGTTCTTTTAAGGATTTTACGAATATCACGGTGATGAAACTTGACTTCTGCCATGGTAGTGTTGATGTTCGATATGGTGGGGAGAGTCTTGTCTTGGGGGACGTCTAAGGTAGAGTGCGATGAAAAAATTTTTGCTTTTTCCTTGGCTGTAGTCGCCGTGATGCCACGTTCGTCTGTCAAAGGTGGGAGAAACGCTTTTGTAAAGTTGTTACTTACTGCCTTTGCTACCAACCGGAAATTCCTGGAGCCACTGGGGCATTGCAAAAGTTTATTCCTGATCCTTTGATTGTGTTTGTCCTTAGTTTCTTCGATCACACGTTTGCATTTGTCTCTCGCTTCGACAAAATAATTGCGATTTTCAGCGGTCTGATTTTGCTGCCAGTACTAGTAGGCTTGCTGTTTCCTACCTACAGCTCTTTCGCATCTTCTGTCGAACCAGGGCTTTCCTTTTGATGGTAACTTGATGGAATTTGGGATGTATGTTTCCATTCCTGAGGAGATTACTTGCGTGATCTCTTCGCAGCAGACTGACGGGTCGTCAGTGCCAAAGCAGACGCCGAGCCAAGGAAAATCTAGGTAGAACTCCCTTAGATCGTCCCAGTTTGCAGAATTGTAATGCCAGATTTTGCGAGGCAATGGTGGATCCTTCTGTATGAGTGGCAATTCACAAACCGTTGTAATAAGTTTGTGGTCGAAGTATCTAATGGTGGACCAACTGTAATTGTGTACTGGTCAGGATTGGTAGTTAGAAAAAGATCCAGGAGGGCGGCGAATTGGCCCCTCTCTGAGATTTGAGTTGGTTCGTCTACAAGTTGAGTAAGCCCACAGCTGATGGCAAATGCTTCAGCTTCTCTACCTTCGTTGTCGGTGTCTTGTTGTGATGTTTGAGCCAGTTGGTGTTGTGGGCATTGAAGTTTTTTAAAATTTAAGATATCGCACATTAGTTTTGAGAATGTAAATCTTGAACGTAGATTCCAAAAATGCATTCATGGAAAATTGATTTTTTCTACTCTAAATCTTTTAATTACTGGCGCAATGTCTCAAATTAATAAATTACAGGATAAATTGATTGAATTAGAAAATAAGATTAAAGATAAAATGAGGAATGTTAATTTTAACGCGTTCAAAAAAATTAAACATTTTTGTTTGCTATCAAAATTTTTTAAAAATATACCAACTAACATAAAATATAAAAATGAATTGTATATAAAATATTATATTGCTATAATACAAAACATTATCGAATTAAAATAGAACAAAATTAAAAAATACACAGATATACCACTTGAAGAATTCATAAAAACTGTTGAAATTACATTAAACTCTACATACTTTCTATATCAAAATGAACTCTATAGACAAATCGAGGGATGCGCTATGGGATTTCTTGCGTCGTCGCACAAATCGTTATGAAAGAATTAGAAAAAAACAGCCCTCTCTAAATTAACTTTCGAAGTAACTTTTTCTTTCAGATACGTTAATGATATTATAACAATAATATAATCTATTTTACGCTGCCTCTATCGCCTTCCGAGCGATAGAGCCTACCAAAGCTTTTTTACAACACTAGCTACCACTTTTGACTTAATACAGGTCGAACACCTCAATTCAGAAATAATCGTTCTGGGAGATTTCAATGCCCACAACACCAACTGGCTCAAACATCACAACAAGACCGACAAGGAAGGTAGAGAAGCTGAAGCATTTGCCATCAGCTGCGGGCTTACTCAACTTGTAGAAGAACCAACTCGAATCTCAGAGAGGAGCGAATTCGCCGCCCTCTTGGATCTGTTTCTAACCACCAATCCTGACCAGTACACAATTACAGTTGGCCCGCCATTAGGTACTTCCGACCACAAACTTATTACAACGGTTTGTGAATTGCCACTTCTACAGAAGGATCCACCATTGCCTCGCAAAATCTGGCATTACAATTCTGCAAACTGGGACGATCTAAGGGAGTTCCACCTAGATTTTCCTTGGCTCGACGTTTGCTTTGGCACTGATGACCCGTCAGTCTGCTGCGAAGAGATTACGCAAGCAATCTCCTCAGGAATGAAAGCATACATCCCAAATTCCATGAAGTTACCGTCAAAAGGAAAGCCATGGTTCGACAGAAGATGCGAAAGAGCTGTGAGTAGGAAATAGCATGCCTACGTGTACTGGCAGCAACCTCAGATCGCTGAAAATCGCAATTATTTTGTCCAAGCGGAAAACGAATGCAAACGTGTGATCGACGAAACTAAGGACAAACACAATCAAAGGAGTAGGAATAAACTTTTGCAATGCCCCAGGGGCTTCAGGAATTTCTGGTCGGTAGCAAAGGCAGTAACTAATTACTTTACAAGAACGTCTCTCCCATCTTTGACAGACGAACGTGGCATCACGGCCATTACAGCCAAGGAAAAAGCAAACATGCTCGCCAAAATGTTTTCATCGCACTCTACCTTAGACGTCCCCCAAGGCAAGGCTCTTTCCAGCATATCGAACATCAACACTAGAAGTCAAGTTTCATCACCGTGATATTCGTAAAATCCTTAAAGAACTAGAATCGCAAAAGGCATCAGGACATACCTGCCATCGTGTTAAAGAACTGCGCCAACGAACTAACACCCGTTTTTTCCAGACTTTTTTCTCTGTCTGTCTCGAAAAGGGATTTACCCATCTTCTTGGAAAGACGCTCGAGTGCAACATGTTTCAAAGAAAGGCAAGAAAACTAAGCCCTCAAACTATCGCCCAATTGTCTTTCTTCCCATAATCTCCAAAGTCATGGAACGTGTAGTCAATCAGCAACTACTCAAGTACCTCGAGAACAACAGAATAATCAGCGATAATCAATATGGCTTTCGCAAAGAGAGATCGACAGGAGATATATTGGCCTATGTCACTCATGTATGGAGTAGGGCAATTGAGAACTACGGAGAGTCTCGAGCGATTGCGTTGGATATTTCGAAGGTATTTTGTCGGCTAACAACGTAGTGGTTTCCTTAAGAACCGTTCTCTGCACGTTGCGGTTGATGGACACATCTCAGACACATTAACCATTAACGCGGGCGTGCCTCAGGACGCAATACTTTCACCACCTCTGTTTCTTATCTATATTAATGACCTGCTGACCGAAATGAATAATTATGTTTACAGTTTTGCAGATACCCTTGTCTCCCATTTTAGAACAGAAAAATCTTTACCCGCAACTGAGACTTATCACCGCAGACAGGAGCCGATTACAGCAATTAATCAAGACGTGGAGAAAGTTCAAACTTGGGGCGACAGAAATTTGGTCCTGTTCAATGCAGCAAAGACCCAAGCAGCCACGTTTATCAAGAGGGCCAATACGGCGGGCCCTGATATCATCATGGCAGGATCGACCATTCTTTCATCTTAGTCAATCGGACTACTAGGTGTCTCGGTCAAGAGCAATATGCCCTGGCATGACCACGTTGCTAACATCGCAAAATCAGACTCCCAGAAGCTTGGTGCGCTATTTCGCAACAAAAAAACTCTATACACCGCAGCAGTTGCTCTTGCTCTACAATGCGCAAATAAGACCGTGCTTAAAATATTGCTCACATATCTGGGATGCCGCACCAAAGCACACCCTAAAGCTGCTGGATTCCATTCAGAAGAGAGCTGTGCGTCTCATCGGCGACCCGGAGTTCACCCGGAATCTGGATAGTCTGGAAAACCGCAGACATGTGGCCGAGATATCCCAGTTTTACAGATACTTTGACGGCAGATGTTTTTGGCTCGCCTCTGGCAACGCCTGTCAGACAGTCACGATAGACGGCAAGAGCGCACCAATTCCTCGTAAAACTAGAAACACCTAGAACATCGCTTTACAAGAACTCCTTTGTCTGGCGCACTGCATCACTGTGGAAATCACTCCCAGGACAGCTGTTTCCCCCTCTTACAACCTACAACTATGTGACATTTCGTTTTGAGTCGCTAACTATAAGTGAATTTCTAGTAGGCCCCCGATACTATTCCTGCTTCCTTTCGAAGTACCAAATCTAATTCCAATATTGAATTCGATTTTATATCTGCCCCGCGTGACCTAAGGAATCTGTTTTATTGGAGCGTCGAGAAACGCCGCAGTGAAATTTCCTGCGTGCGGACTTGATCTGTCGAAGCGCGAGACGACGTCTTGTTCGGCTTTGTATGTACGGTTCCTTTTCCAGAGAAGCCTTTCCGTTGTTCGGTCGATTCATTTAAATTTTGTTTTAAGCCGAGGCATCTGCGGTGCATTTTGTCGGCTAACAACGTAGTGATTTCTGTATTAGCCATTGCGATTTATTTTCGTTAAGTTTTAGTGCTGTAGATACGGGAAAAAACTCGCCAGGCGAGGATTTTTGTATTGGTTTTTTTCTGGAGTAGGCAGCCATTGTAGTACTTGGCGTTTTTTTATATTATGTGCCGCGTAGTTTCGCCCTCCGTTAAAGAGGTAAGTTTTCTTTATTAATTGCAGATGTTTTGCGTTTCTCGGTGCATTTTTGTATTAGTTCGCTTTACGTTCATATCGGATTCGATTTAATAGTCTAATCAATTTGACGTCACACCGAATAATCAAGCCAATTAAATCGAGTCCGATATGAATGAAAACAGTTAATTTAATAATCATTAAATAACAAACTAGGCCACCCGCATAGAAAAAAAAACTATCATGGTAGAGGTAAAAGTCCTGTGAGTGCTGTGACGATGGGGACCTTCAGTCCCATTGTTTCTGTTGTTAGATTCACCGCTTTTGTTAATTATTAATGGAGATTTGCTTGGCTTGGTTTGGATGGTGAATTGTGCGGGTGGAGGTTTCCTCGTTTTGGTGGGTGAGATGTGCTCCAGCGCGAAATGGAGCATGGCTCATTTTCTGGGGAGAGAGGTCTCAGCCTGACATGATGGTTGTCCACCTTTAGCCGTTTGTCTTTATTGGGCGCAAGTCTGCAACTTGCTACCCATAGCGGTGTTATTTTTACTTTTTTGTCCCCTTAAGGGTTGGTAGTTTGTTTCGATCTGATCTTGGGAGTATTGTTCGGATTACCTTGTGGTTGTTAACTGGGTTATGGCTGGAAGTTTTCGACATTAATTAAGCCCGTTCATTTCTTTCGTTGTGCGAATCTTTTCATCCCCGTGGAATTTATTGTACTACTGAAGTTAGAATCAATGCAATTGGGAATTTTGGTTTTTATCTGTAATTTTATTATTTAATCTTGCAATCAGCTTCTAGTGATTCGTGTGGGTTTTTATTTTAATTATTAATTAGACACTAAACCGGAAAATTCGGTTGTTAGGGGTTAGGTAATGCAGATTCGTTTATTATTAGTTACCGTACTAAGGGAAGCCATCAGATCACGTCGTTTAATGCAGAGTACATATTTTTGCGTATTTTCGTTCATTGTCGTTCGCTTTATTGAACTTTATTCTCGATTTATTAAATTAAAGGTAGAGGCACGCTATATTAATATTGGAAAGTCGTTCGGATTATCTATTTGCCAAATTCGCTTAGTGCGATGTTTTTATTCAAGTATATTTTACTGCTTTTGTTTCATTATGTGGACCGTACTTGCACTTTTCTCTTGAATTATTAAAATCCAGGGAATATTATGCTTTATGTTTGATAATGATATGGGAAGGTCAATCAGACCATTTATTTGTCAAATTCGTTTAGTATGATTTTTTATTAAAGTTTATTTTAGTGCTTTTGTTCATTATTTAGATCATACTTGAACTATTTCATTAATATGGTATGGATTTTATCTGCACCAGACTAGGAATAATCCATTTAATTACATTTATGTATCTTTTATTTTGTACTATTGCTGTTAGTTATTGCTTTCAACGATTATGTACGTTTATTTTGCGATGCCAAACTCGGTCCGAATTATTGGACTGCTTATTTCCTCTTTCTAAAAGGCTGTAATATTATTTTTAACTGAAGATGTCGGCTTCCCTTGGGCGAACTGAACCTGTTTAGTTTTCTGCATAACTAATATTAAGTTTTAGTTGTAATATTTCGATTGCTCTAATATATTATTACGGTGATGCTCTTTTTCTCAGTTTTTTTTGTTGGTTTTTAACTTTTGATTCATTATTGAATTTGATTTAAAATAAAAATCTCTTTAATCGGTAATTTGAAATTCTGCTAAATTATTTTTTTGTCGAACGGAGAGTATATAATAGCAATCGGATCACATATGGTTGTGACTCGTTACTAGGGAATGTTTCCATTCCTAGGGTCCTTCCACCGGGCGAGAATTTGGAAGTCCTTTCACCAGGCGGGAACTTGATGGTCCGCCTACCTAGCTGAATTGCTGTAGATATGGCTTAGCAGACCTTGTTTACCTTGTGTGACCGGACAGTCCATTGGACCGACTAGACGTGTTGGCCGTCGGAGGGTCGTCCACCCAGTTTGGTTCCGGAACAAGCCGTCCGTGTTCACCTGACGGTGAAACCTCCGAGAAAGCTAAGTGCTTAATATTTTTAGTGTTACATGTCTGTTATGAAATAACTGTCTCTTTTCCAGTTAGCACCGTAGCCCTTGTTATATTTGCGCCCATTTTATCTCTGCGATTTACGTGATCACGATCCCGCGAGGTAGACCAAACCCAAGTTTTCTTTTTACTATGCCCTATTACTCGCTGGGGCTCTTAGGCACTTAAGTGGTGCCTATTTCATCTTCATGTAACTTAAATCTACATAGAGTTTTGGTCAACCACTGATAAATTATATATTCTTATGGCTGAGTTCATTCTTGTTAGAGTTTAGTTTTAGAGTTCGAAATGAAGGACTGTAGACTTGTTTCCTTGAGCTTTGCTCGATAATTTTCCATTATTTTAGTTTCC
>MU183885.1:124890-140814 GCA_016904865.1 Pissodes strobi | reverse complement strand
TAATATATGTTTGAAATAGTTGCACCTCCAGATCGTTTCACGTTGCTTAGCCCTGAGTAATTAGGCCAAAAGCTAATTTACTTGTAAAGCGGATAGACGGCATGCCAACATTAAAATTAAAAATAATATTAAACTGGAACAATAAATAAATGTCCGTCAGATAAGTTATATAAGAATCGTAGCAGAATTAGTTTTATTTTTGCATAGCTGATTTTGTCTTGTTTTTTAAAAACATGTTATGGAAATAGAACGCCAATAGAACTGATTAGAACCTTGAATCACTTCTACAAACCTTCCTTTACCATATTCTCCCTTTTTTCAGACCCGATGGTATTTATCTTCATTATAAGCACTATTATTAGTTTAATTACTAAATGTCGCGTTCTAACCTATATTCTGTCTTATCTG
This sequence comes from Pissodes strobi, assembly GCA_016904865.1. NCBI lineage: Eukaryota > Metazoa > Arthropoda > Insecta > Coleoptera > Curculionidae > Pissodes > Pissodes strobi. The sequence continues at coordinate 140,406 of MU183885.1, read as the reverse complement.
ATCAGTTCCTTCCGCCCAGTGGCAATTTTTTACTTTTGGTGATTGCGATTCTGCTGTTAATATTTATCTCGAAATATTTTTGTATTTAAAATGTCAACAAAATACAAAGATTTCCAAACAGACACCTATGTTATGGTTTAGCTTTTTAGATAAAAACCACAGTGACAGATAACAGTTCCACGATATATGGAATGAAAAATAATATATAACTCGTAGACTAAGTTGCATATTAATATATAGTTAGATGTTCCATCTATAAATAATATAATACTGTATAAGTAGGTATGAGCAGAATTTTAGTTGACAAATAGGAAACTTCTTCATAACTTATTAAATTTTTGGAAAAAGTTATTCTATGTAATGCAAAATGGCGCAATTAAAATTAAACTAGCCTATACAGCGTGTTCCGTATTTAACTTCTTTAAATGGCAAAACTTCTAGTGATGCCGTCGAGATGAGACGAGAACACCCTACTTTTCGTTTCATCTCGAAAAAACTTTCGTCTAGTCGAGAAATGTAAATTCTCGCTTGAGACCCCTTCCCACATCTCATATATAAATATAACTAATGGCAAAATATCGAGTTTGGGATAGAATGTATGTACGGATATGCGTCGTAATATAAAATAAATCTATCTGAGTTAAAAAATAGAGGCTGTTATACATTGTATAACATAATAAATATAAAAGGAATAAAACAAAAATAAATATAGCACATTATTAACAGAGCAAAGTACTTCATATACCAATGTGAGCTTGACGTAGGACAGATTTTATATTTAGGCATATTTTGAATTAGTGGCGCACATAAAGGTGCGTATAAATATAGCGAGACGCGCACGAGACGCGCGCGAGCCAAGCCTATTCTTGGAAATTCGTGGTTCGCTGCAACTTTGTTGGAGCAGCGAGCTCCATGTGAGCCTGCCGCGAGTATCCTGTATCCATCAGTAGAGACGCGCATACCACGAGCCTTCGACGAACTTGTGGATTTGCTTTTCAGCTCACTTCAGAATTATCGTTGTTACGTGAAGAAGTGCGACAGAATAATCTTGGTTGCTGCAAACTAAATTTTCAACGACCCTGCCACGAACCCGTCCCACTAGACGCGCAAGATCTCTTTGAGGTCACCCCAAAAACCGACACCCTCGAGCGGCTCGTGGTAGACTCGCGAGCCCCGTATAAATATGACGAACTAGACTCGTCGGAGGCGCGGCTCAGGCGCGTCTCGCGCGCGGCTCGCCATATTTATACGTACCTTAAGATGGCCTGCCGTTACGAAAAAAAGTTAAATATAAAACTTTCTAAGTTTGACTTGAGTTCTTTAATTGCATTTTTATATTAATTACAGGGTACTTTTTCGTGGCTCGTGTTCGTCTTCGAAGCAGTAAGATATTTTAAATTTTTCATACTCTCTGAAATTGTACTCTTTTTACATAACTGGTAATCTTTAAATTTACAAAAAAAAACATTGTTTCCTGAAAAAAGTTTTTTTTCTTCTCAATAGGAAAAATTACTAGAATATGTGTAGATCATTTTACCTGCAGTTACCAACATCAACTTTTATTTAAATACGGAACTGACATTTTTTATTTAATCTATTAAACAGCTTATAAGTCTGAATATAGCTATGCAAGAAATGCTTTTTCTGAACGTTTCTATATAAAGTATGCATTATTAGGTTTTATTCCCTATTACGATTGTTTTTTATTTTATTTGTTAGAAAGTATAAAGTTTGTAGTATATAACACGCTGTACGCTGTATTTTTTATATTAATTACAATAGAATATTAAAAATTACTTCTTATTCAATGGTTTTTCCGAAGAAAAAATTATACGAACCTAAACTACTGATTAAACTTAACTTGCCAAATAAATAAAAAAATAATAAATTAATTTCGAAACGAAAAAGTAAGACAAAATGAAGCATGATCTTGCTTTATTAACAGCCTGTTTGGAATGTTTTGGAGCATTCAAGAAGTAACAATGTAACGTAATTCTACCTTTAAATCTAACCCAAACTACCCTAAGGATTGTTACAATATATTTCACATACACATATAGTCCTGTCATATTAGGTAAAAATACCCCTCTACCTAGAAATAATTCCCTAAAAGGGGATTTTATTTATATAATCAGCACACACACAAAAGGAAAATCCTATACCACTCAACAATTGGTACGTGTGCGGAGATGACGGTGGACTTGAAGCGCTGCAGGTTGTAGTTTTCGGGAAAGATGTTACTTGAGGGCCCATTCCAGAGCGACGCAGTCCTTCATAAAAAGGATTTCCGTAACATCGACGTTCTAGGTGTTCGCAACTGAATCGTATGTTGATGAGCAGCTTGCGTCTGACTGGTGTTTCCGTTTGACACAACTCTGGCCGGAATCATAAGTGCCAGCTCATTCGAACACCTTCCATAGTAGTATCGCTAGTAAGGGGACAGATTCGCCACTTTTCTTCGATGTTCCAGGCTATCAAGGTCTTTAGTCAACTCTGGGTCGTGTACAAGACGGACTGCTCTTGTCTGTATGGAGTCCAACATCTTGAGCACGTGTTTAGGTGCCGAGCTTCACACATGCGGGAACAGTATGCCAGATATGGTCTTATCTGGGTCTTATACAGCAATAAGAGCTGATGTGGTGTACTTTGCATATGTATAGTACTAGCACCCTGTAACAACATATCAATAATCAACCCTTGTACATGCTGAGCTACGGCACCGTCTTGAAAAATGGCACTTTCACTTTTTTTTTGCTATATTTCATTAACCACTGAATATATAAAAAAATATCTAATATAAAAGTTAAAGACCATGAAAAATATATCTTTTTAGTTAATAAGTTTTGTCCTATTTCTAACAGATTTCGAGAAAAACTTAAATTAATATACAGAAATTGGAATTCTGTTTAATTTTTGAAAGTTGGACACGGAAATTACACTTATCATATCAAGAAATGTGATTAATAGAAGAATATAATGAAGGAGAAAAACTGCGTTATATGCAATTCTAATTTGCAAGAGGGTGAAATCGCTGAAGTGATTAGAGGACTAAGCTCTTTAATTGAAGCTAGTAAGGAAAAAAAATGATGGAATTCATATAATCATGTCATCAAGTACGCAAATTACAGTTCACGTCAATTGCCGGAAGAAGTACTGAACTACACTGGCGAAGCCAAATATTAAGACCTGGGAAGCGGGAACTGGAAAATGGAGCTGAGTTAAAATCTGTACTTTACGAAGTAATGTAATTCCTTAAATTATAAAATGCCTTGCATATTTTGCGCAGGAGAAACTGAGCAGCCAAACACCACGCTACCAAAGACCAGACGACGTGTGGTATGCAAAGTAACAACTTATAAAGTATGTGTGAAAATATCGACATGTTCTGTGATGAGCTCCAAGATGAATGTGGGAATGAAATGAAAAGAGGAGTATGCACTTTAAGCCATTTAATAGCTGCCAAAGTATGATATCATAAAGATTGTTTTACTTGATTTAAGACAGTTACAAAATCAAATGAAGTAGGTCAGCCGAAGATTGAACCATGTGCTAGTTTGTTTGATATGCTTTGCTCTGTCTTAAATGAAAATGATGGGGCCAGCACACGCTTACTAAACTGGAAAATTTTACGCTACAAAATTCTGAAAATGAGGAGCATTTATATTCGGATAAACATATAAGAAAAACTGATAAGGCAACGTTATGGAAGTAAATTATTGTGTACGACTTTGACAAATAAGGCATGCATTTTTACTTTTAGAAGTAGGTACTGCTGAAAAGTGGCACTCTGAAAGAAAGCCTAATATGTACAGCAGATGAGAAATTAAGCATTGTGAAAGCTGTTGCGGCCATAATCAGAGATGACATACGTGGAAGAGTCTATAACCTAACAAACTTCGTCATCTACCTTCCCTCATGATATTTCAACTAAAGGCAACGGTAAATGGGATGGTAAGCGTAACTTTGAAATCTGTTGATGTTAGTATTGGAGGATTCAATAACTTCAAAAAGAGGTACATTCCTCGATTTGCTTTGGGCTTGGGCAGCTGACTGCTACAATAATGAAATGCCGCAGTCGTTCTGGAATGGATTCATGCAATTTGGAATGACCAAATCTGGAAAAGGTATTGCCAAGACAATACCTCTTCCTTTCCTAAACCAAAACCTTCCAGATAAGTCAACGTTATTGATCGCTCTCAGGGCCGGCTCATAAACATTTGCCGCTCGGGTGCACGTCAAAATTTGCCGCCCGGGTGTGACAGTGTTTTTCACAGTTTCTTACTACAATTTTTTATATTAGCATGGGACACAACCAATAAAAGCATGCTATGCTTATGTATATAGAAATTTAGCATTTCAAGTTATATTATTATTATTAGTCATGACCTTCCCAGGTATTTTCAAAAACAAAAAATAAATGTTGCAGCTTACGGCATGACTGAAAAATTAAACACCTTATACATAAACAAATATATTAAAATTGTAGCTTACAAGTTTTCATATCAAACCTATAGATTTTTAGTAAAACATTTCATACTGAAATAAAATTTGTTTAAAATGTAAAGTTTAAATAAAATCTACTTGTCTTGCTTTCAAGTGAGCAAAATCCTTAATTACATCACTTATGTCTAAATTTGTAGCAATTTCATATTCTATTGAAATGGTAGCTAAATTGTTTAATCTTTCTTGACCCATGCAAGATCTCAAGTAGTTTTTAAAAGTTTTAATTCTTCTCTCTACTGAGATGGGTAGGGTCAGGAGAATTAGGGAATAATTCAATTAAATTATTTAAAAAATATACTCTGATATAATATATCTAGGATTTTTTTTTGTTTTTTAAGGTACGGCAACAGGGCTTTATCTCTTCGGCTAATTCTCGACCGTCAATATCACGCTCGTTTTCATAGGACAGTTTGGATTCTAAATCAGTGCAACGTTTCTGCAATGTTGTTTTATCAATTTCGCTCAGTTTTCGAAATGTCATACAAAAAATCAAATGTTCATATAATCTTTGAAAAGAGTGAATCTTTCCTTGACTGACATTATACTTCTATCCAAAATACGCGCCGGGCATATTCTAATAAGAAATTGCAATCAACAAATTAAATAGTGGAGACTGAAGGCTGAAGGCATGGAGTTTCTGACCTAAGAACAAGTCATCAAAAGTTTCGTATGTGCCGCTGATTTTTTACTTTTACTGATTGATGCCCATTTGTTTTTAGTTCAGCTTCGTATTGCCGCCCCTCTTGTGTTGCCGCCCGGGCGCTTTGAACCCGCTGCACGTTGGATACACCATTGGATTATGAAACGTGTTAATAAAATCGGATTTGTATTTTAAAAAAAGTTGGTAAAACGTTAAGTATATAAAAATTCTATAGCGCCCTTTATAGAGAAGAAGAGAGTTCAACTTTTTATAGAAACAGATGTTTAAGAAATAAAACTTTCTCCAATATCTCCGAAAATGTGAAAAAGTTGGCAACTTTGCCGGCGTATTATTAAGAAAACCCCAAAAAGGCAACTTGTCTGTAATGTATTAACTAAATTTGAAATAAATCGGAATTCTCCTATTTGAAAATCAGCATTTTTGGAAACACGTATATTTGATGCCACTTCAATCTTAAACGAATAGGAAAAGATTGAATAAGATATGTTAAAACCGCTCTTCTATTGCCGTTTAAGATTCAAGTGGCATCAAAAGTAAGAAGATTACTTCGCCACAACAATATGAAATATATCTACAATTAGGTATAATATATTGTGTGTATTTTACAGAAAAATGTAGGCATTGAAGTCTAATAAGCTAATAACAGTGCTGTCTGCTATTAAAATTTACTTGGTTAGCAAAAGTATGGAATTTTTGAAGTGAAAACTTCTTTCGGGGCGTTGCGTTTAGCATATTTTTCCTGGGTATTGAATCAAATTGAACCTTCACGCATGGCGCTCGGCTCTTTAACGCTCATTCGGGCCGACTTCAACCAAGCGAGAGAGACAAAGTCAGTGAAATGGCATTTGATCTTAATTTCGTCACCCTGTACATCTTGACAGTATTAATTCAAATAATCATCTACCTAACTTCTAAATTATAAACATAAAAATCAACTATTAAATGTTTATTATGCCGGTCTCTATACTTATACCCGTTTTTGACACGTTCCAGTGAGATGGTGTTTCATGTATTTGTGCTCGCTTAGCATGCGAGAGGTAACGGTTTCGATGCCTGGCGCTTTTTCTTTAATTTTAATTGGATTTTAATATCGCTTTGTTTAAGTTTTCTCTTCTGTCGTGCGGTCTTAAGCACACGGTTTTTTTAAGGCTATTTAAATATAAATATTTCCAAAAAAAAATACTCGAAATTTATGAAAACTGTCTATGCACATAAAGGAATAAAACATTTTTAAAAGAAAGAGTAGCATCCAAAAATCACCCTGTGTTATATCAAAATAAAATATTCTAAAAATGCAGGTCGATCCAAGAAACTTTTTATTTACTTTTTTCCAACTTCTTATATCATAAACTACATAAAATAATATTACAGGAAATCATTATGTATACCTACCTATGTTTACAGAAATTCTGGTGAAGAGAACTTAAGAAACAATAGACCTTTTGATCTCTTCTCGAATAAAAATTACGAGAGAAATGGGGCCTCCCAAGCCCGAGACGAGATGAGAAGCGGCATCACTACAAACTGCTTGATCAATTTAAATTTCGTTATTTTTCGTTTTTCGATAAAAAGTTCTTGAAAAGTTTCCGCCATAATCAAGGATATCACAGTAATTTTTTTCGAAAGAATATACACTTATTATTTGTTTCTCGACACTCTGTAAAGAGCTTAAATTTCGTGTAAATGATGGAAATGGCATCATTTCTAATTCCATATGGGAATAATGTTCGGAAAACCATTTTTATTATAGAGTTTAACATAAAAATGAAAAAGATAGTGCCTATACATTTAATAAATAGTTATTAACTTCAAATAACTATTTATTAAAATTTGGCTCATCCACTACAAATCCTAATTCACGCAGAAAAAATTAATCATAAAGCTGTTACTTCTGGTAACAAAGTATTGATAAATTTTAGTCTAAAAGGTTAAAATGTATACTTTTAAAGAACAAATCTGATGGACTTAATTGATTTCCAAATAAATCAGAATTTTGGATACTTGCCTTTTCACAAAGTTGAATATGGGGCACATAGTAAAGCTTAATACAATTTTGTTATTTTGCATTTGGGGCTAAGTAAGGTTTTTATATAAACAGTAACTTTTTCTCGAATATCGAATAATAAGGATGTTTGAAAAATTACCCTTTCAAAAAAGTTAATTAAGTGGCATAGTTCGATTTAAAATACTTTATTTTGTATTTGGGACGAAGTAAAAATTACAAAGAATAACTTTTTCTCAAAAATCGAATAATAAAGCAGTCTGAAAAACAGCTCATTAAAAAAGTTAAATATAAGGCACTCTATGTAGAATAGTTTAAATTAAATTACATTTTTCATCTGGGACGAAGCAAAACTTTACAAATAATATTTTCTCAAAAATCTAGTTGTCAAAAAATTAAATAGTATACATTTATACAATTTGAAGCTATAAAAAATGTTATAACTTACCAAGTTATTATAATTCTATTTATACAAATGCAAGTCACCGAAAACTCAGTACACAATTTTCTTAAGACGATGATCCAGTTTTATACTAAAATTACTTAATTAATAAGTTAGGAATCATTAAGAAGTCTAAACCCAAATTGAGGAAACAATATACTTTAAAACGGGTTAATAAATGTAATTACAATCTTTAATCCTAGTTTGCACGTTTTTAAATATTTCACTTTTTCAAAATACAATTGTTCAATTCTTTTTTATAAGGTCTAATAGCATTTTTAATTTTTCTGATTTGTTCTCTTTTCAGCTTCTAAGAAAGACATCATAAAAAATATGCACATCATGTCCCTTGATTCCTTACTTTTTAAGAATACAATTGGTCCATTCTTTTTTGTAAGGTCTATGGCATTTTATATTTTCCGGATTTGTTCCGTTTTCAGCTTCTAAAAATGGCATCACAAAAATTATGCACATCTTGTCATTTGATTCCTTATATGCGTGCTAGCAGCTTGTTGAATCCTATACCACAAAATAACTGTGCGCAGATAGATATTTTGTATAAATGGATGGTAGGAAAAGCACCTGCAATTGCTAGGCCGAGCTAGCTCTGTTGTCCGCTAAGTTTGGATTGGGTAACAAAATTGTTTACCATTTCCTTATCAAAAAACAACGTAATTATTGCCATAGTAACAATCACGTTTGTTTCAGACCAATACTTCCTTTTTCCACAAGTACTTGTTTATGAATGGAGAAAATCAGGGTAACTGAACACAAAAAAATGTTAATATGGCCGATGTTGTTTTGATAATCCTACAAATGTAGGCGTTTATATAACACTTTAAACGTCCAAAATGCAAGGTTGCAGAGTTTGTTGGAGAATAGTAGGGATTTAAATGGGGGTAAAATTAGGAATTTCAGAAAAATATAGGAGGAACTTAAGACATTAAAATGTGATAAATTGGAATTAAGGAACCAACGGATGGTTTATTTGAAGAAACTAAAGATCAGTCGGATAAAGCAAAAAATATTATACTTCATAATGTTCCAGAAAGGCAGAAGCCAGATAAAAGGTATATTGACTAGAGTCAGGATTCTTCTTCTTCTTCAGGTGCCTATCTGTTGGCTAATCTAACATTGTTTACAGCTGCACGAAATAGTTCGGTGGTTGTCAGGGAAAACCAAGTTCATAGATTTTTTAGCCATGAGATTCTTCTTCTTCCGGCACTTCTCTCTCCTTTCACTTTCCCTTGTAATATACACTCTAAGACATTATATCTGTTCTCATTTCGCATGATGTGGCCTAGATATTGTAGTTTTCTTGCTTTAATAAAATTGTATTCGTGGTTTCCTTTTCCTTTGACATCCTTCTTCTTTCAATGTTAGTTGCATGCTCTGTGCATGATACCCTTAACATCCTTCTGTAAAGCCACATCTCGAATGCTTCGATCTTTTTCGTCATTACTTCTGTCAGTGTCCATGATCCATATTCCGTATAGTAACAAAGGAAACACGTAGCAGCGTAACATTCTTAGTTTTGTGTTCATGGTTAGGTCTTGACTTTTAAGGACTGCTGACATTTTGATGAATGCCATTCTGCTCTTTTCAATTCGGCATTTAATTTCTTGAGAGTGATCCCATTGATCCTTCAGGATGGTGCCGAGATATGTGTATTTGTCGACTCTTTTAGTTGTTCCACTCCCTAGTCTTAGTTGTCGTTGTTCTTGCTAATAATCATATATTTAGTCTTATCCATGTTGATATACAGTCCATATTGGTGGCTACTGGTTGTTAATCTATCCACTAGTTGTTTCAGGACTTCCATATTATCGGCAAATATTACTGTATCATGGCATATCTGATGTTATTTAAGCGCTGTCCTTTTACCAGAATTCCCTCTTGTACATTGTCCAAAGCTTCTCTAAATATGTGTTCGGGATAAATTTTAAATAGTAGTGGCGACAATACACACCCCTGTCTTACTCCGCGCAAAATTTTAACTGTCTCGGTTTGGTCTTCTTCCACTCTTACACTCGCTATCTGATTTCAATACAGGTTTATTATTATTCTTAGGTTTTTATCGTCTATACCTGTCTTTTTCAGGATTTCTATCATCTTGTGATGTTGCACCCTATCAATAATGTTTTTCTATAGTCCACAAAGCAGGCATGCGCCTCACATTTAATATCTCTACATATTTGAACGAGGACTTGTACGCTGAATAAAGCTTCTCTTATTCCGACTGCATCTCTAAATCCGAATTGCGTGGACGTTATCTATTCTTCGCATGTTTTATAGATTCTTCTGTGTATGACTTTTCTGAATATTTCAATAGGTGACTCATGAGGCTTATTGCTCTATATTCCTCGCACTTTTTGGCTGCAATAATCGATTGAATTCCATTCTCTGCCGAACATTCACCCAAAACCATATTAGGATAATTATTCACCCAAAACCATATTAGGATAATAGTCAGGATAGAATACGATAACTTTAATGCCTTCCGGCTAGGACGTCCGGATGAACCGAGACCACTGAAGATCATTCTATATGACTTACATTTAGTTTTTATCTCAAAAACAAGAAACTATTATCTGGATCCAGCATACAATTAAGGGCAGATTTGATACCATTACAACGTCAAAAATATGAAATATCCCATGAGGAATTGAACTATATAAAACTCAGAAAGGTGAGACTGATTTGAATCTTAATATATAAAATGCAGGTAAGGTAGTTACGTTAAAGAGACCATGAAAATGGTCTATAAATGTATATTTCCAGAATGGAGGTGGCATTCGAATGCAACTGGTTATTATTGAACAGGCTATGAGTGGGTGTATTTATAAGGTTATTATATTGGTGGAGATGTGGCTCTCTCGGAAGATTTGTGATTTTGAATTGAGGATTCGGGATTACAACATATAGTGATCGTAGTCCAGATACAAGTAACAAGGTGAGAGCGGGCGGAGTTCTAGTGGCCATACACAGTAGTTTGAAGTCAAGGATTATCCAATCACCTGAAACTCGCATGGAAAAGGTGTTTGTAAGAAAAAAGGTTGATAAGTGGTGCAGTTTACATCTATTCACAGCCTGTTGCGAAGTTATATGAGAAACTACATCAAGTGAATTTTGTGTGCGTGGCTATTATAACTTGCCAGGGGCTACTTGTCTAAACTTGCAAGCTGGTCAGTTTTCAGGGCACTGCTGTTTCTCCGGCTAATGTGTTGTGTTCTACTTTAATTTTCTTAATGTATGTCAGATTATTGAAATACCTAATAGCAATGGGAGGTTTTTGGACCTTATTGTGAGCGGTTGGAAGATACTTCGGCTGAGGACTACCTATTTTATATTACTGTACATCACAAGGTTTATCAAATGTGTCTCAGGATAATAATCTGAAGCTTAATGCTGCATACTGTTTAAAAAAAATCAGATTTTAGCAGGGGTGTTGTGGCGAAAGAATTTTCAATGACCTTGATGCTGATGGGTGTGTAATGAAACTACATTCGTGTAGTCTTAGAAAAACTGCTTTCGGCCATTTATATAGTATATAATAAACGCATGCAGTTTTTAGACAACACGGTGTCAAGCAAAATTATCGGTAATTTTGATGTACTTGTGCAATTACTTCCGATAATATGTTTGCGGGACATTTCTCGAAGCACTATGTTGATTTGATACCTGATCTACCAAACTATAGCTCTAATAGATTTGTCGACTGTCGGCGCATTCATCTTTCACTTACCCATATATTCGAAGGAATATCTGGACTCAAAACAAAATTTTCAAGGGCCGGATGGCTTTTTATTAAAAATTAAGTTTTCCCTCTGACAGAACCCTGCGTATGTTTTTTGGTTATCTCTGAAAAATAGACTTTTCCTGATTACTGGAAAGCAAGTTTTCTAACTCACACATTTAAGTCAGATAATAGGAAGCATACTGTGAATTATACAGGAGTTAGCATTCAATCAGAAATACCCAAACTGTTTGGTGAGTTAATTTGTAATAAATTATCACCTATTTGTAAAGGTGTTATCATGGATCTACAGCATGGGTTTTGTCAGGGAAAATCAACGGTCAGGAACCTCTTGGCATATAAGCAGTACTTGTTAGGGACCTTCGAGATGGGTACGCAGGTAGATAGCATCTAAACTGATTTCTCGAAGGCCTTTGACAGAGTGAATCACTCTCTTCTTCTGGACACACTTCGGGCTCTGGGCTTCGGAGAACCGATCATTGGATGGATTTGTAATAGCGAAAAATTTATGGAATTATGTAGCAATAATTTTTATAGTTCGTTATTTGACGCGCCTCTATAATATGATCTTTTTATTAATGGCATCGCTAATATAATTGCTGCTTTTTTGTTGTTTGCTGATGAACTTAGGGCGTCGAAGGTGATTTAAGATGAATCTTATCGTCAGATGTTGCAAAGTGATATTGACAGAATTTGCCTATGATCAAGAACGAACTGTTCAGACTCGAATCAAAGCATGTCCTTCAGGCGTTCAAAAGTTATAGAAATAAACAGATACATGCTGAGTAACGCCTTATTGGAATCGGTGACCGATATTGGGGATCAGTACAGTTGACATTTACGGCTCATATTTTTCAGATGTTATCGGTGTTTTGGGCTCTACTTCAATTGTCATATAGCGAGCATTTAGGGCATTCAAAAACGATTTTTGCGTACTTTGGCATTTAAAGCGGTAATTAATATTAATGATAGGAATAATTAACATATAGATTATGAGCATGTAATGAGAGTATTTAATCTAAGTTCTTTGGAGGTGCGCAGGAACCGGGCGGATGTTTTATTTTTATCTGATAGAATGACTTCCTCGCCTTGGTTGCTAAATCTGGTTTAATTTAACAACGTTCATAGAACTAGGAATTCTTCAGTTTGATATTTTCCGATATCATACAAATTATGGTTACTATAGTCAAAGTTTACAGAATTAAAAATATAAGTTGATTCACTCCGCGCCATCGTCAAATTCCACTCCGCTCCTCCCCGCCTGCCCGGTAGACTGGTGCCAGTCTATAGTGGAGAGCTAGGTAATTTAAGTTTATTTTAAATTTGTTTACGGTCCGGCGTATAGGGTGAGATTTCAAAAATAGCGGTTTGTTTCTGGTCGATTTCTGAGTAAAATGTCTAGTCGAAAATCGAAATATTTGTTCAGTAGTTGATTGTGAAAGACGAATGGCAGACAATATATCGCTCTTTAGGTGCCCAAAAGGATAGGTATGTATTAGTTTATTATAAGCTTTTATTTAACTTCACTTGTATGTTTGGGTCAAATCTTGCAAGTTAAATTTGTCCTACTTCCCATCAATGTTCAATATTAATATCGATTTATAGTGAGTACAATAGAGTATGTAATAAAAAAAAAAACTTGCAGGTGTCGAGCCTGGAAAAGTGCCTTAGAATTTATAGGATCCCACAAATATGCGAATGATAAACCAATGTAATGTCATAGCCGTATTAGAATGTGTGGTTTGCATTTTAATGAAAACAGTTTTGCAAATTCTTCTAGGAGCTGTATACATTCATATGCTGTTCCATCAACCGTGTTACCAACTAAAAAAGGTAACTTTTAATCAGATTTTGTGCATTTGCAAAATAATGTAAGATGGGTGCAAATATAGGTTTATCTAAAAAAATTTTGTGCCAATTAGTTATTGTGGTAAAATTAACGAAATATAGAAATTGCTAAAATGTAGACAATTAGTTTTGCAAGACTTTTTCCAAAATAATTTGTAAAGTTTTGCAAAACTATGATGTAGTTCATCCCCAAAATAAATTAAAATAAAGAATTTTGCACGGGGTATTAAATTTCATTCTTGAAGTAAAAAATAATATATTTTACAAATTTTATTTAAATATGCAATCGTATTTACCGTAATTTCTTGAAAATATGCTGAATAAGGCCTTTACCTTTTCATCTTTTTTTGTGACTTCACAAAATATATTTTTCAAAATTTTAATGAAAACATATTTCATTATTTAAATTCATCCATTTATTACTTACTAAGCGGGAAATTTTACTATATGTTGCCCAATAGCGCTTTGACCGAAGTAAATCGCGTCAAACTCGGCTCTTATTGCCTCAATACCCCCTACATTTTTTTACGTCCTCGGCTCGCCTTTGATATGACGATTTCATTGAATTGGCGCTTAGTGCACCAACTTATATTTTTAATTCTGTAAACTTTGCTATAGTCCTCTATCCAGAATGTGCCGGTATTGTAATCAGCATGGACTGGATCAGTTCAGGTGTAGTTTTTATGTATTCAGGAGAATTATTGTGAATCTGATAAATTGGTAAAATGGTAACTGTTGTGTTTACATATTTTCATTTTTGCGTGTTTATCGCCATTTGTAATCAGATATAGAGTTTTGTATTTGTAGCCACCAAAACTATCCCCTTCTTATTTGTTAAGTACATATTACAAAAACCATGTCCTGGTTAGTTTTCGTTAGATGCGACCATGTTTCATCAGATGTCACCGATTTGTTTTACGAGGGTTTTCGTCCATATTTCAGGCCCCGGTATATCCATCTGTTTTAGTTCCATGTTTCTATCTTACATCAAATTTCTTGCATCCTTTGCTGTTTTGTACAGTCTTGTTTGTTCTTTGGCCTGAAGTTCTATAGGTATTATTCTATGTCACTACTTAAAGAGTATTTAAAAAGCTACATTTGCGCCTCTGCGATAAATTATGTTTAATATTGTTGCTACAATTTTTGGTAAACAGCAACTTCTACTAAGAATATACATTTATTACAGATATTATGTTGCATATGCTTACATATAAGTAAGCATATAAATGAACTTATATACTTACAAAAGTCGCTTTGGGATACACAACAAGGTATTAAAATTATTTGTAGGCGTGAATTATTTTCATCACAATCAAAGCTGCTTAATATAACGTGTTAAGACTCTTAATATAAGACGTTTTACTGATAAACATTTCATCAGCAGCGAAATGATTTGCAACTTTTGTATACATGACCGGATCCATAATCAAAACACATATGTTTTTCAAAAAATGATAAGAATATTACGGACAGATAACAGATTCTTTTGTAATATTCGACCTAAAGGATCAAATTAAACCAGTATTGGATAATTTGATAAAGGTATTAATGCTGTTTATGTTTAGATGATGTAGCAAATTGCTACTTATATTAATCAGAAAAAGTTAACTAATTTTTATTTTTATTGGACGAGTTTGGAAAAAATATATTCGCATGTAACACAAGTACTTTAAGGTACAATTACATAGAAATAGTATTTTATTCCTAAGCTCTAGTTTCTGATTGAAAAAATCGAAACCTTATGGAGTTGGTTTTTATGTTTTTTTTTATTGTTTGGGTTAGTAATTAGAACTACAAAAATATGCGCTATACATTTAGAATATTTTACCCTAGATTTACCCGACGGAAATTTGCATATTATTTTCCTTGCAACTGTCCAGTTAGGCCAGTATTGAAGACTATCTACCTGAAAACTACATAGTACTGGATGGGCCGGCTTCGTGACATCTTAATTTATCCAGTTACAAATTGTTACCAAAAAGGACAGCTCGCTTCACGCCCTTTAATTTAGCTCCTCCAAATTGACCCAAACTAACCCGAATTAACTGAAACTAAGCAAAACCCAAAACTGTATTATATATTTAATTTTCTTTTTCGATAAAATTGCGCGAAGAAAATTGTACAATATTAAAAAGCAGTTTACTAATCTAATTACCATTCTCAAAGCAGATTTGAGTTATTCTAAAGTAAATAAAAATGGACAATGTGTTTTAATTAGTTACTTCTGCAGGCAAAAATAAGGATGCCATTTTATTAATTTTTTCTTCTACAGCGGCCTAGAGTAAAATATTATAAGGAAAGAT